>VDFB02000015.1:277628005-277723503 GCA_007258455.2 Sequoia sempervirens
CAACATTTCCCCTGTGTTCAACATTTCAGATTTGACAGAGTATCATGAAGGTGGAATGGAGGAAGGACCAGCAATAGGACAGTATGGCATTCCAGCACCTACTTCAGAAAGGGAGGAGATTGAAGCAATCTTGGATAGTTGTGTGGGAAGGAGCACCAGAAACAGGTAGTATGAAGAATATCTAGTGAAATGGAGAGGAAGGCCTGTGGAAGATTCATCCTGGTTATCTAAGGTAGCGGTTGACCGGTTGAGTTTTCCTCAACCATCTGAGACGTAACGGGGTCACTTCTCAAATTACCTTGGGTGTCTGATGCAGGAGCATCCAGTGGTGTAAGAAAAATCTTGCATCACCCAAAAATAGTTAAATTTCAAGTTTCTCAGTTTTTAGATGTTTTTACATTTTTGGATACCCTTTTCATCATAATGAAATTCCCAATTTATGGTTTTATTTTGTTTTACGGGTTGTAAGATGTGCGGTTTAGTTTCAGTTGCACGAAAATCTTGAGTTAGGTGAGGCACTTAGAGTTCCCAGACAACCCCAAAATTGCTGAAATTAGTAGCAAATTTTAGTA
Organism: Sequoia sempervirens; assembly: GCA_007258455.2. Lineage (NCBI taxonomy): Eukaryota > Viridiplantae > Streptophyta > Pinopsida > Cupressales > Cupressaceae > Sequoia > Sequoia sempervirens. The sequence goes on from VDFB02000015.1 coordinate 277,628,578, forward strand.
GCGTTATTGACCCGAGACCTTTCCAGCGGTTCAGCGGTTTGGTAAGATAGTCTTGGATCCAAAGTTATGGCCCCGGGAAGTTGGCGCATTTTCTAGAAGATACAATTGCAAATGCTCTTTTGAAATTTGAACTTCATGTTGTAAATTTTTTGCGCCAAACCGCCTAAACTCAAATTGGAATGTTGTTTTGGCTCCAAACTAATGAGAGCTCTATTTATGGGCAGGTTTCTAATTTTGGTAGCTTTTTTGGGGACAAGCTCACATATTGCGAAAGGGTTATTCTGTAGCTTTATGTAACTTGCATGTATTGTAGAACTTGGGGATTTGAGATCCTCTGCATGTAAGAAGCTCCATTTTTTGAATAATAAAATTATTCTCTTGTTTGTGGGTTATTTTCTGTGTCTCAGGCTGCGCCCTCATCAAAGTACCAAAGTCTATCATAATAAAAACATGCTAACAGAAAACATAAGCAAAGTGGAGGGGTACTACAGAAATAATATTGTTGTTAAAGTTTTTTTTAATGCATTCAATTCTATTGTAAATAATAGTAAGGAAAAAGATAAAAGAGTTGCTCATAGAGTAATAACATTATTAGTAAGAAATTAAAAAATTAAAAAGGCTCAATTATTAAGGTAAACTTGTCTTGAATTAAGCCTAAATCTTAAAACATTATAAAAAATACTATCAATAAGATCATGATTAGAAAGTCCTATTGAAAATCATACTTGGGCTTTTAGCAGTAGGCTTCCATGAGTCGATAAGAAGCTAATTAATAGCGCAAAGGATGAAATTCAACAATTTTGGCACTCTAACTCTAGATTTACATATGAGGTTGGAAACAACATTTTTTATACTCTACCTAGGCCATGATTTTTTTATCAGTATGAAGAGTTTATGATAGAAATACATCCATTATTGTTGAGTTAAAAGTAGGTTAAATATTATTTTTCTTAAAAAATCACTTTTATATAAATGTAGGTGTTTTGGAGAACAAAGCTATAGTATGAATAAGTGATTGACGCTCGATATTTTATAAATTTCAAGGTGGGGACATTCAATATAATTCATAAGGTGTTATAATATTAAATGCTTTCATTGTTAAGTTAGTTTTAATCAATGTTGTATGATTTATTAAACATTTTTTAATATTTAAATGTAAGTGTTTTACAGGGAGTATGATGATAAATTTCAAAGCTCATTGAGAAAGGATATAGGTAGAGAGGAGGAGTGACCTTGACAAGGATTGAGACATGGATCACCTCAGGGTGGTAGATATGAGTGGAACATATCCATAGAGAAGGATAGGCGAAGAGGATAGATATAGGAGACAAATACCTTAGGGGCACCTTTTTAGTTGTGTGTATGCTCTACAAAGTGGATTTACTCATGAGTGCTTTGATGTATTTGAAGACACATTTGTATGAGAACATAGATAATATGATATGGGAACTATTAGTTGTGTTGATGATGGGTGTGATATTTTATGTGTATGTTGATGATGTGTATGATATATATAGTTATATTTCTTGTATTTGGATGCTCATAGGTATGGATGTTCATGAATCTTATGTGTATGTCTAATGGTGGCATGTGGAAGGATAAATATGGCTATTGAAAACTTTACCATTATCTTGAAAACTAATTATGGCTATATGATTATCTTATTGTAATGAACCTAAGTTAATTCGATAGATATTAGTGAAGTTGAATTAGGAAGCATGGATTGTGCTTTATTATACACATTTTACGTTTAAAAATATGGGTCTAATTTTTGCGATATTGAAAGTCAGTTAAATTTCTTCAATAGTATATCCAAGGTATAGGGATATATTAGTGGTAGGAGTAGTGTAGGATAAAAAGGAGAATGTATAAAGAGGGGAAGGTCTAGAAAGGTAATGATATGGTAATGGAAGGAGAAGTTACACTATAAGGTTAGATTTTCATAGGATAAGGAGGAATGGTATGAAGAACATATCTACATATAGGATAGTGCTAGTAATGCTGTGTGACATATATAAGGATGGGAGATCAAAAATATTAGTGGAAGTGATGCAGGACATGGGTGAGGTGGATCCCATGGAAGTGGTAACTATAGTATGATAGGAGGAATCATTATAAGAGGATGAAGGGTATATGGATGCATAGAGGGTACAACATTATTAAAATCCATTAGGGTGGTAATATTATGAATAGTATTAATTCCCTAAGGATAGCCACCTAATACATTATATAAATTACTAGCCAATGAGTGAGGATATTTAGGGTGGAGAGGTGCATCAATACGTAATTATCAATTTAGGAAAATATCTTGTTTAGCAACATATGTATCTAAATCATAGTCTTGATCATTATTTTTCATCTTCTTTAATGTGGCTCTTTATATGGTTGTCATTAGCTATTATATCCAAAAATGATTCAATCGTCATTTTATTTGCTAGCCATATTAGAGTTAAGATGAAAACTCCATAAAACAAGATTTTAAAGGATATTAATTTAACTAGATAAAAGATCAAGGAAAACACTCTCAAACATGCAATATACCCCAATTGCTTAGACAATGCATATTTCCTAATAATGTGTGCAACTAAAAACTAATAACATGTAATGAATGGATGTAGGTGATAATAATTAAATAATCCTAATTGAACTAGGGTTGTCCCTTTTATATATTTAAGAAGTTGTAAGAGCATTGTATGAAATTGTAAGATGGGAATTACTTATGAAATGTTATATGACACATAAGAGAATAAAAAAGGGGGGTTACACTAGAATATTGATTAGAATTATGAAATCATCAAGATCATCTTAAATAATGGGTTTGAATATGTCAAAAATGGAGTGTCGGTTATGAGGAGGAGGATTTGAATTTTTTTGACAAGATGTAAAGCATTTGCTAAATACATCCTATAAACCAAGTCAAGGAATATGGTGTTGGAATTTGTACCAAATTTGGTGCCATTTTTAGGTCATTATTTTGGCTCATGGCTTTGGTAAACCACACTTGGTTTATGGTTTAAAGTTTTCCTATTTATGGGTGCTTGAGATGGAGAAAGCATAATGATTTTATAGGTATCATCATGCTACTAGAAATTACTCCATATGAATCACATGTTGATGATACTACTATAAGGGTATGCACATGAATATTTTATTGTAAGTGATATTATTATCAAATAATATAATTGGTTCATGTTTTTGGTTGTGGGATTTTTCTTCCAAGAGGATTTTCCCATGTACATAATTATGTTATAAATTTATAATTTATACATTTTTCTTGTAACTAAAATTAAATCTATTTTGCATATTTATCTCTTGATAGGTTAATATGGGAAGTGTTTCCACACCTCAAATTCCTTTTAAAATACTATTGAAGTCTTAATAAGTTTACATCCTCTATCTTATTGTGCAATACCTACCTACCACCAAAAATGTGTAGAGATGGACATTTTTAATGTTACAAATGATACAATTTGTGGTTCTATTTGAACTTCATAACTTTATATTGTTTGTTTCCATATACTATTAAGTTCTTATATATGTTTCACTTGGTCTTTCCATTTAGGAGCAGGCTATCCATAGCTTTGATTGCTGAAATGGGAAGGCATATTTCATTTACACATAGGACATAAAAATGTATGCAAAATGGGGAAGCAAATCCAATTTGAATTCAACAAATTTGAAAACGCCTTCAAAACTTCCAAACAAATCCAATTTGAATTCAACAAATTTGAAAAAAATTGCATCTAGGGTTTCGAAATTTAACAAATAAATGCATTTTGAACTCTAAAAAATTTGAATTTAAAATACCTGGTGCTTGATATGCAAGTCGGGTTGATGAAGTTTGGAGAGACGAAGTTGAGGTTGTGTTCACCGGAAAGAAGTCAGTTTGCTCGCCATCACAGTCTCGGTTCACCGCACGCACCAGGGAAAGCAACTGGTAAATTTAGAAAGTGAAAATGATAGTCGAAATGAGCATGTTTTTGTTTTTTGTCATATTTAAAGGGGGTTCGGTCGAACCCATGTTCGACCAAACCCATTTAAATATGATTATTTTTATTTAGGGTTTGTGGGGTCGAACCCATAATGACGTTCGGTCGAACCATTGGGTTCGACTGAACCCCTTGAGTTTGGGGAAAAGGAAAAAAAAGAAATTTCCTTCCTCATATAATTTGTAAACCACTATTCTGAAGCCACCCGTCAATGCCTTATAGTGGTTTTTGGACATCTATGAGTCTATATATTGAGGGTTTGAGATAGACATTACGAGAGGAGTTTTATGGGGTTATGTTGTTAGATTTCTATTAAAGGAAGAGGATGTTGATCTCTATGGAGGCAATAACTTGATATGCATTGTAACAAGTTTATTATTGTTGAATAATACATTGGTTTGGTGCTTTGGAGGTTGTGTTTTTCCCAATGTATATTTGTGTCATTCTCTTGTGGTTGATTTTTCTCCCATCTTTATCATTTTTTCTTTTATAAGTGTTGTTTACATGTTATAATATTGTTGAAATTATTGTAGATTTGATTAATGTGTTAATATCCTTGAAGGGTTAATGTGGAAATGCTTGCAATGCTTAATAATTATTAACACAAACCAACACTTTTTCAATCTTCCCCTTCAACTTCCACATAAACCAACAATTTGTCAATCTTTCATGCAATGTAGATAATTCAACTTTGTTCTTCTCAAAATTTTACTTGTTTGATCACACAACTTTTACACAATGTTTGGATGCCTCTTTCACACATTCTTTATTCTTTTCACTTTTGTGTAACAATTAATTTTGAGTTGTGCACAATGATTATTATTTATGCGAACTTGTATATATGGCTTTTAATATCCCTATGCGTAGAGGGTAAGATATACACTTATAAGCATCAATGCAAGTCCCATTCTTCCATCACATCTCTTATGCACCACATCTTGACCCTACATACAATCTCTAATCATATTTTCTTACAATGTCATCTAGAAAAGTCTACACCTTGTCATTTGAGACATTTTTTTTCTTGTGGTTGCATCTTTGTGCTACAATATCTATCTAGCCAACATATTTCAATGGAATTTTCTACACCTCTTATGTAGCCTACGTGGCATCTTTCAAACCCTTTGCTATAACTTGAAGATCTTTGAGTATTTGTTACCTAAAGTGTCTTATCTTTAAGAATTTCTAACATCATACACTCCACTGAAAAAAAAACTCCAAACTTTGTAAGAACTCTATTTTGATTTAGCAATGTAGTCAAATTTAGACATATGAAGGGGCTACTAGTATTGCTAGGTGTAGACACTCAAATTTGACTAACATATTCCTACCAAAACATCGTCATTTTCCATCATTAGGTACCATCGATCCGTCTTCCACATTTAATTAAAGTACCTTATTTCACCAATTTTCATCTATTAATTAAATAATTTTGATTATTTAATTAATTTACTAATCATTCTTTCATTGATTTTTTTTAAAATTTTTTAGTTAATTTCCCACTGCTCTAAATCAAACAATTATTATCAATTATTTAATTTATTTATGTCCACTATAATAAATAAAATGATTTATTTTATTTATTTATCTACCTTGTACATATTAATAAATAATTCATTTAATTATTTATTAATTACCCATACATTTCCATCTCACCAGTCAACTTTAACTAACCCAAGTTCACTGATCAATCCATTTAGTCCACTAATCCATCTATTTTGTTCCACTCCCACTCAATTGTTGGAAACTTGTAGCCATTTAAAGACAATTAATCCACATAACCCAAAAGAGAAATCTATGCAACTAAGTATTCAAAATCCACATGCAAGAGAATAGACAACATACCCATGAAAATATGACACAAGATATACCCCGGGAAAACCCTCAAGAGGGAAAAAACCCAGCCTCCAAAAACATCCATCTCTCATGTATTATTTAACAATAAATATTACAATACATCTTTAGAGTCTCCATGAACACCATTGAAGAAGCAAGCCCTCTCCAAGCAATCCATGTGAACAAACATGTAACCACACATCCCATGCCATGCTTCAAACCCTCACATATGCTAACTAGAGCTTACATGCAAACTTGCTCAACCTAAACAACTACCTTTGTGGTTGCTTTTATAGAAGCAAGCGCCCACAAAACTACCAAGTGGTATTACACAAAACCATGTGACTAAAACCATGAGATTACAAAACCATGTCCCCTTATTTAATAGTGGGTACTTTATTTATTTATTTTCCCCAATAATAAATAATTACATTTTAGCAACTTGACTTATGTCCCAATGTTACATGCAACATAAAGCGGCCCCAAGAATAATTGCATTAAATATATTATGCAAGGTGTACAACACCTTTTCCTAACATCAATCTCACTTATATCTCCAATCAAATCTCATAACTGACTCATGCAACCAGTTAGCTATCCCATCAAATCCTCTCAACAATTTCGAGCCATTGATCTACTTAGTCTCTCATCAGATCTTGATCGTTGATCGATATCTCCAAATCTATAAGATAAACCTATCAATCATCAATCTCTCTATCTCAAATCGTGCAAAGAAACTATACTTGAGTTATTATAGTGCTTTATTGCTATTGTGCTTATAAAAATCTGGGAGAAAAGAACTTCTTACACCATTCTCCAAGGTGAATAGAGGATCTAGAACAATGGAGCTATGCTAGAGAAGATTGTGTGTTTAAGTTTATGCAAAGTTTGCATTTCATTTGATTCAATTTGCTTTATTTGCTTCATTGATATTATATTTTGATTGTGATTCTTGTTGATTATTGCTTATCTTTCAATTTCATAGTTGAATTTATAGGTCATACATTAGGTACCCTTGGTTGGTGAAAAAACAACTTGATATGTGGCTTGAAGAATAATTGTATTATAAAATTCGAATTTGATGATTATCCTTTTTGCTATTCCACTTTTTTTTTCATTAGATTCTTTGTTTCATTGACTTGTTACTTGCTTAGTCTTGTTGCATCCATTAAAACCACAAGCAACTCCCATGCCATGCTATTTTAGTAAACTCCAATTGATCAATTTTAGTTAGTGAAAAATTGATTCCCTTGCATAGCTTGCAACCTCCACACTTGTAGATGGACATTAGCTTGAGTGTAGATGTAAATAAATAGTTTGTATGCTTCTATTTTAATCATCAAACATGTAATGACCCCTCTACTTGTCCATTCAAAAATCACAGTCAAACTCCAAAAGAACATGTTAATTTTTTATTTTTTTCTGTAAGAGACAAATCCTTCCATTTAGCATCTCAATATAACATGTATTATGAGTGCATCTATATGTGACGGAAATCATCACAATCAATGCATACAATTAGGTTTCTTATTTTATCGTGTCATAAACATTACAACAACACATAATAAAATAATTCAACTTGAATATATAATAGAGAACACCACCTAGTCCATCTAGTTATTCTCTATACAAAGTAGTAAAGCTACCATTTTCAAAGCAATACTTTATTAGTTCACAATCTATGCCTCAACATGTCTCTATCTCAATTTGATAAATCCTAATTCTAAATCTTAATTGTTGTTAAGATGAAGACCCCTAAGTTACCATGCACATTGACTTAACTCTTTGAATTTTCTTCTTCCATAGGTCTACCTACATATATGCATTCACGAAATCAAGATCATATGTAGGTCTCCTTTCTAAGTTACTTTGGTTATTATTATATTTCATTTTGTGTTGTGTTAATTTTATAAAATAAATTCATCTTGTAAATCCTAATTCAATTGATCTATTGAATCATCTAAACATAGACTATAAAACTATAAAATCATAAATGCTGTTTATGCAACAAATTGAGCATAGTTGTAAAATTTTAATGTAACAAAAAGATAGATCACAAAATTTCCTTTCACCTTATGTATTTTTCCTATTGATTGCACAAGTGGAAGCACTCATTGTTTTTCAACATACATAACAATAACATCATAAAATTAGAATTCCAAAATTCATAATAAACTTCACACCTCTAAGTTGCAAGTGCCAATCCTCATAGGTGCAAAAATGACATGGTTTAATCTTGAGTTTTGTAGGGTTGATTAAGTGATGCAAGAATGACCCACACCCATTGATATGAGTTGATATAGCCTTTTCAAGAACAACTACAAAGCTTTAGGTGCATAACTTTCCCCTATACATGGGCCAACCCAAAAATTTCACAAGACCTCTAATGTATTAAGAATTAACAAATAATTTTAAATAGGTTGAGCAAAGCATAATTCCCTATAGACATAGAATATGATTACACAAATACCCTATAATAGCTTTAGGAATACTCAACAACATTCAATTGATACACAACACCCAATTCAACAACCTAATTGACACAAAATCTGAAGCATATTTTTATACACAAAGAAATGAATTCTAATTTAATTTGAAAAATTGGAAGTAGAAGAAGTCACAACTGAGAAGACACAACATCCTACTAATAAATTATAGTATTTTCCATTGTCAAATTGATGGGTTTCACTATCCCTAGTCTCAATTTCTCAATTCAAGATTTAGGTTTTAATATTTCTATTTATTTTAATTCAAGATTTTCATGTTTAACAAAATTTAATTGATCACAACACATCAATTCAAGTTTCCAAACCCTAAATCTTTGATAAAATCTTTGATCCTCAATTGAATATTTGAATACTCCAATTTCAATGATAAATTCTATAATTTATGTAGCCACACTAAAATTACTAATGCCATTTTAATAATGGTTACCATTCCAATTTCATAATTTCTTCTTCTCCAAGTAAATCCAATAATAAAATTTTCATTTCTTTAAAACAATTCTTTAAGTATATTTAAATTCTCTAAAAATATTAACTTAAGAATATAAGATATTTCTAAAACTAATTAATACATAAGTACTCTTTCTTATAATACAAATATTCATTAACAATTTTTTCTATTTATATTATTGTGATGATAATTTTTTCAATTTTCAAAATCTATTTTTTAAACAATGTTAACAATCTTAAAATAGTTGAAACCAAAACAAGTAAATCAATTAAAATGATTGAATGAATTCTTGAGAAATTTCTAGGTAATTATCTCGCTAGTTAATATTCGATTATATCAATCCCCTTGAATTTTTAATTCATCCTATTTTAGCAATTAATAATTCAATTAATAATAATATGTCATATTTATTTTATCATCTATGATAAATTATTAATCAATAGAATAATCAATCTATATCTAAAATAAAATAAGCAAATATCATCATAAAGTAAATTATCAAGTACCATCTAAGGTGAGATATTACACAACATAACCAACAAAATATTTGTCATAGTTTTTTAATTTTTCTTTTATCACTTTGTGTGCTTTGTAGAGTTTCTTTTATCATAGGATACATTTAGTATCGAATAGGGCTTGCTACACACCATCAATATGAAGTAGAAAAAACAATCTTCTAAAACTAAATGATATTGTTCTTTTGGTGGAGCCCTTTCTATACAACATTCATATTTGGTGCTTGAAACATCATATTCTCACAATATATTTATGTTCTTTTATTTTCCTCTTCACCAATCACAACTAGGAAAGTCTAGAAACAATTCTTTCAACTTAATGTAAAGAACACTTGTTGGTGATTTTTCCAGCAGAACCAAGCAATTCTCTAAAAAATAGCCAACTCTTATGATAAAGAACTGCTAGGTTAGTGGCCAACACAACGAGCATAGGACTTTATGGTCCTTACTCCTTCACTTTAGGCTCTATGAAACCTGGGAGGGTGATCCCAATTGTGTTTTTGTGAAGTATATTCGATTAGTGACACATTTATACATAGATTGATTCCTACTTATTACAAATAGGGTCCTTCTCATTGAAGATTTGGTAGATTTTCAAGTGAGTGACTAGCTACTTGCTAGGAATTGGGGATAATCCCACCTATACTATCCTTGAAAATATTTTAATTGAATATTTTCTTATCTTAAGTCTAGGGCCAGGAACACTAGTTGTTCATTTTATGCAAGATTTTTCGACAAAATGACCAGTGTCTCATCAATTGGAGCAATAGAGTCAAATGCATAAGGATCAGTATTTTAAAAATTACTCAATTTAGATAGGAAAAATATTTTCATACTGCTTTGCATTTATGAAAACTCACTGTGCTTGGAACATTTACTTCTTATGAATCCTAAGCAGTTCCTTACAAATTTTATAACCCTATTCAAGCATTTTAATTAACTCCTTGAATTAAAGCTGAAAACAGAGTAATACATTCAAATGAAATATCTAAAGACAAATGATAACACCAATAGTATTTCTCATTTATAACTTGTAATGAACATACATAGGAGAGTATCTGCTTCTAGACTAATATTTGTTTTGATATCAATAATTTCTATAAAACTTATTTAAGATTGCTACATACATGATTTCATATCCAAGACAAACTATTGGCCTATTATCAATATTCTATTCAAAGTGCCTTTTTTGAACTTAGCTTTCACTTAAAACCCTATTGAGACTTCAAAATCCAACCTTTGTAATAAGCCCTAAAACCCCTTTTATAGAACAAGGGAGCAACAAGCGTCAAACTTAATTACATTTACATTTCGTTTCATTTGTACCAAAATTCAAAACATTTCTAGTTAGTTACATGCAATCATTTAAGGAAAATAGAAGAGTAAAAGACCACATTCCATATTCCCTGAATGAAGACACACTAGCTCCTCAGAAGGAAGAGTTTGTTGCAACCGTGTTGAATCCCCATCCTTGTTCACCAAAGAAGATTATTCAATAAAAAATCCAACACAAACTTGTATATAATCCAAAAACAACATAAATGCCACCAAGGTCAAGTAGTCTTGCATTTCTCCTACACACCAACCCGAAAACATTCCACATCAGCACTCGAAACAAGAAATCACATGAGTGCTGAATAGGACAATCCTAATAGAAAGGGCATGGTTTCATCAAAAAAAGAAGAAGGGATAGTCATCACTTTGAGTCATCAACCTCAGAGGATACTCGCCCATGTTTTGCTTGTGGTGGGATTGGAGAAACTGTCACCACCTCCTTGTCAGAATTCCTTGATGGTACCAGGGAGAGGGGATAATAATCAACCTCTAGATCAGTGTCACCCTCACTTTCTGAAAGGTTATTAGAAACCTCACATGGAGAATTACATCCTTTTGGATAAGCCTTATAATGCTCATTCTCTCTCCTTGCCTTCTTTTCATATTCCATCATCCTCTTATCTTTGTGTTTGACTAATTCTTCTGAAACTATCTGGTCCCATGGACGGTAATTCTCCTTGTTACTATACTCTTTGGACTTCTTGATTCCTATTCTACCTTTTGACGTATCAAGACTTGAATTCCACTTTCATCCTCAAGAGCATCTTCCTCAGACTCAAACAAACTCAACTTCTCAGACTCTCGAACCACCATGGAAAACTTACTTGCCTAGGACAAGAATGTCTATTTCCTGACTCCAAGATAATCAATACTCACACAATTCCTTACTAACCCACACTTCTCATTTACTGCATACTGAATTATGACAAAGGTGATCAACAAGCAATCTGTATTAAATAGGCAGTTTGAAGCATGCAAAATTAATGATTTGAGAGCTCCTCATGCGAGCGAGTTGATAACTTAACAACTCGGCTTTGAATCTAGGCCATCAATTTTAAAGCATTTAAAACTTCATCCACATGGTGATATGAGCCTTGTTTTTTATGCTTTTAGCAACTTGCTCATAGAAAACAACGATGCCAGCTCAAGTGTTGCGATTTGTCAATCAACATGTATCTCCAACCTAATCTGTGCTTTTCATTAATATCGGCGAAGTACGCAAGACCAATCTGTTTTCTTGAGAGAATTTCCTTATACGCTTCATCGCTTATCGCTAATCTTCCTCAACTTCTAGGGTACAATCATCGATGCAAGTATTCATGCGATGATTTTTAGGCCATTGGATCATCCTGTTTTAGAACTTCATCTACAGTTCCTCAGTCCTCTCGTTGCTTTCCCTTTTTCTTTACGCTAAATCCTTAGGATTCTGCCACGTTGCCTGTTCCATGTAGTAGTCATCTTCTATCGCGGATGCATCTCGTCCTTCATTGGCCTCATCTATGATGTAAACATCCCCGCGATGAAACTTCAACCCTTAGTTCTGTGGCCTGTCCTTTGGTCACATCCGTCCCTCCATCATGCATTGTTAATTCAAACTTTTCACCTAGGATCCTATCAGTGATGAGAGATGTAGTGGAGTCACCAGATTTAGACATGTACACCTGCATAAAAATCAATGGCACAAAATGGGTCGCTCATAGGATCTCGTCATATCAGCAAAAGAAACCTTTTTTAGAGAACAATATCGTTCGTTGCTAATTCGAAACTTGAGTTCATAAATGAATTTGTGATGAGCGATAAAACATAAGGCCGTCGCTCATTGCTAATTCTATTCATATAGTTTGTGAGTAATTAGCGATGGGAAGATTTGAAAAGCTTACAATATGCATCATGGATCGCCAATGTGGACTTACCATTTTAAAACAGATCTGCGATTACACGATTGTAAAGGAGTTTCATCATATCGCTCATCGCTGATCCTAAACTTATCATTTCATGACCATCCATGATGAGCAATAAAAATACAAGAACATAAGACCAGGGCATCGCTCATCGCTATTACAAATTTTAAAACTTGAAAACCATTAGCGATGAGCGATCCTTCAACAATACAAAGGGCATCACTCATCGCACATTTGATCTAGGAGCTCTAGTAGCAATTTGCGATGAGCGATAGCATAAAAATATCACCTCATCGCCCGTCGCTGATTCAAAATATGCACTCTTGAAGTAATCAACGATGAGCGATAAGAACACAATGGCCGTCGGGACTTAAGTGAAAACCTTCAAACATGTGCACTTAAGTTGTTCTTAATGAAGGGGATCCCTAGGATGACATGAGAATAAAAGACTCAAAAAATTCTAAGTCACGAAATGAAAAGGGTGTAAAGGCCAAAAGATCCTTTACAAAACCTTATAAAATGGAAGACTTAGACTTAGGCTTGAGGGACCGGTTACTAGATGACAGTGAATGACATAAGATGTTTTAAAATGACTGGTAATGGGTAATAAGGAGTCAATGACCAAATAGAACCCTGTAAGCATTTGTAACGAATAAATCCCTAAACCCTCAGATAGCAACCCTACATCTAAATGTAATAAGGATTTAAGATGGAACAAATTTTTTTTGAGGGTTCCATCAACAATCACTACATATTATTTTATTTTACTCTACAACATCAAAAACCAAAAAATTCTATAGATTTAAGATTGATTCCAATAATAATAAGCTTAATTGAGTCCCAACAACAAAACCAAAATGTTGATATATTTTACTTGTGTATCAAAGACCTAGACTAGCACTTTTGTGAAACTTACATGTAGTGACATATTTGTCCAAGAACAAATATTACTCCTAAAAGAGGTATCACTTGAGGCACATAGAGGATCCAAAATACACAATAATAAATTGATTATCAAGATGTACAAAATAAATTTAAGATTATTTCTAGCCTTAACAATACATTGAGAAATAGTATGGAATACCACATAATCAAAATAGAAGACACAATCAAAAAATATTGAAGCTTCTTTATTTAAGTCACAACACTGATTACAACACATAAGCCACTCTTGCCCAATTTAGGGTAAGGGGGCAACTAAAAAATATCAATATCTACAATGAAACTAAATTGTTGATATATTTTACTTGTGTACTAAAGACTCAAACTAGCACTTTTGTGAAACTTTCATGCATTGACATATTTTTCTAAGAAAAAATATAGCTCCTGAAAGAGGTCTCACTTGAGATGCATAGAGGATCCAAAATATAAAATATTCACTTTGATTATGAATATTGTTGGAATTATGGATCCTTGCAACATGAGCATGAAATATGGATGGTTTGTGTTGGTTATTCCTATGTTGTCATTGATGTCAACATGGTGATAAATCTATGAGAAGTCTACTTGGTTTACCGGAAGCTGTTCCCTATTGGTAATTCCCTTTTGTGTTGGATTAGTGTGTTGGTATTTGAGTCTGGAAATCACCACAAGATTTGATATGAATCTAATATCTTAACCATGTTATCCTGACTCATTTAGACTACATCCTAGATCTTGAGACGTTTTTGATTGTGAGAAAAAAGTTATCTCTGATAGAGTTCAACTCTGTATTCTACTGTTGTTCCTTGCTTGGCATATTGTGTGGGAGACTCCGCATTTTATTAAGGTGAATATTCTTATGCTGTGGTTTTTGCTGATAGTCTCTATGTTGGTGGTATGATGGGAAATTAATGTGTTATCGGATCCGGAAGGTGTTTTCTTTGAGGATTATTTGTTGGTTTGGAGAATTGTGTTCTAGTCTTGGCCAACTTAGTGTATGCAATACATTATGGAGACTAGTTATGTTTTATGGAAGTTAGCCGACTTGGTACAATGCACTACATGGATAAAATGTTTTATGGTGCTAAAAAAGAGAGTTTTGATTGTTTTGTTTTCATCTAATTAGGCCGACCTAATTGATGATTAAGATAGACTTGTATATATATAAGGTGTTTTGAAGTGGAGAAGTACACATGCGAGTGAGTGAGAAGAAAAGTGTGTGTGGAAGAAAGGTTTGAGCCTAGAAATGCTTTATCAGTTGTGGAACAAAGTAGAGTTGTTGAGTGATTGCTGTGTGAGACAATACTTCATATTCTGAGCTTCATTGGAACTAAACCTTGCACATTGAAGGTGTATCCTATTAGTTCAATCTCTTGGCAGTGAGCCACTATCTTTGTATCTTGGTAGTTAGCCATCTTTTGTAATCAGGCAGTGAAACTTTATAAGGACAGTGAGTCCTGGTAGTGAGCCCTATAATATTTTGTATCCGGATATAATATATTATGAGTTAACCCTCACTGCGGTTTTTCCCTTTCTAGATTTTTCGTGTAAAAATATTGGTGTTCATGTGTATGGTTGCATTGATATATTTCTATGTTCTCTCTTGCTGATTCAGTAAGAATTGTGATAATGGTTAAATGGATTTTATGTGAATGGTTTTATGGAATACCGATTCACCTCCCCTTCTCAGTATTCCAGATGCTCAAAAAATATGTGCAAAATTAATTATAAATTATGTGCAACCTTAACAATGTCATAAACAATTGCCGATAAGGGCGTGGTTCAGTGGTCAAGTCGCTTGGTTGTAGTGACGACCACCAGGGTTCAAACCCTCACTGGGCCAAAGTGTTGGCAGGCCTTGTGCCTTCGTTGGGCCATTGTGCTTGTAGGTTTGGTAGTTTCTTGTGGTTTCTTGTACTCGATTCATAGCTCCGGTCAAAAGCGTTTACCCCTAATAATATGGGTGCATTACACCTTTAAAAAAAAAAACCAATCTCATAAACAATAGTGTGAAATACAAAGTAATCAAATAGAGCACATACTCATAAAAAATTGATGCTACTTTTTCACATTGCATCACCAATTCCAACACACAAGTCATCCTTGCCCAATTTCAAGTAAGGTGATAGTTGAGAACTCTCACTACCTCTTTTTTTTTTTGCTAGCCTCTTTAACCTATAAAGAATATGGACCAATCTCCTACTCAATCCTTAAACACCATTGTTAGGATAAGTTGCCATCAACCTTGTAAGTCCTATGTCATTGCATTAATGTCCCAATTATATATTGTAGATACATTCATAAGGAAGGTGTTAATGGGTAATTGTAAATTAATTATTCATTGTGTACATAATTTCTTATCCCCTCATGTGGATTCCTAGGAAGGGGGTGATAAAAGACAAAATAATAAATAAAAAGGTGTTTGTTGAACTTCCCAAATTTGGTGCCTAGGAAAGAGATCAGTTAAAGGAGGGAAATTTGAATGTTGTTTCACATTACAAGGAGGGAAAATAAATGAAAAAGGTGTGGAGAATTGAAGAGGCAAATTTTAGCACCCATTTTGGGTGCATAAGGCTTCTCTGCAACTCTATATATTGGGGTTCTTGGATGGTGTATGTATATAGTGTTTTTACAAGTACATAGAAGGTACCAACATTAGGAGTAGAAGGAAGATTGTTGTATATGTCTTTTGTATTTGAAGATTAATACAGTCTTGACCTCTTTCTTATGGATTTTTTTTCCTTTTAAGGGTTTCTCCACATAATTTATGTTGATCCTATGTGGTTTGATGATTTTTATATGGTCAATTTTTGTCATAACATCTATTAATAGTGAAAAGGTTAGAAAATATTGAAGGAAAACAAAGGAAGACAAAAGAAATACAAAGCACAATACCTTCACCTAAAATCTTTGCTTCTCTTCTTGATGAGCAGAACTTGAGTGCACTCTTATTCCATTTGTTTTTCTCTTTGATATTGATATGTGGTTTGCTTAATTCTTTAGCATAACCTTGATATGATTGATAGATAAGAGATCAAAATGATAGCATGTATGTAGAATCCCTAACTGATTTTTGCACGATTTTTAAAACGTTGTTTCCAGTTTGACATATGAAGTTATTTTTTCGAACTTACATAATTCATTGCGTGTAATGATCACTGAACATATTCAAATGTATTTGCAAATTTTCATATTGATATTCATATTTCGATAATTTCTAAATGACTGAAATGTAGATAGCTATTCACGGGTTCAAGTTGCAGCTATACTACTTTCAGACTGAGTGACAATAACTTCCAGATTAATTTATAAGTGTCAGTCTATATTATAAGACAACAAGAACCAATGACATTTGAATGATATATTAATCTGATTACAACAATGAACAACTTTAAACAATAATACTCCAACCTAGACTATACATCTGTACTGAGAAGAGATAACAAGTTGTATCAGACTTACATGAACATAATGAATGATGAATAATACCCGTTTTAGCCTCCTAATATGGTTCTAAGTCTTTAGCAGAGGTTGATATTGGTTGCAACAATATACTAAAGTATGTAGTAGCGAATAACTATGCCCAGCACTAAGTAGTCACTCAGAATCCCTCATGTCCTGTAGCCGTTTACAAATTATAGCAGCACTTAGAAGAGGAGATATAGCAGTTTTATCCACAAAAACCCCAGTGCCATACTCCCAACTTACCATGCCTCTCCTTCACAACATCAGATTGCCACAACAAGAGAGAAATAGACAACAATATCAATCAAATCATCACGCTAAGCTCTTCTGAATCCAATATACTCAGCAATAACTCTCTATCAGATTTTCACACACAACCACAGTGGTAAATGGTCTCCCACAACCTCCACGACCTGGTTGAAGGCTAGCATTCCCACGACCTAGTCAATATGGACCCCCACGTCTATCAACACTCTAAATACGACACCTAGATGATGTATAAAGCAGTTGCTCAGCTGGAGGGTATGCAATATGGCTATCCTCAAAACCCACGCCAAGGTCAGTAACCTCCAAACAACAAATAAAGGACCATCACATCAGTCGACCAGCAAGGAGTCTTCAAATTCCAAATGATATTATCACCGATGTTCAAGTTTGTCTCCGAAGGAGATCCACAAACTTGTACAATATCGCTCACAATGGAAGATTTGAATGATCTCCCCACAAACTAGTTAGGGTGGAATCATTTCACCATCGAAACTGATATTTTCTAGATGGTTTTCGTCCTTTAGAAGTTGAGATGAACCGGGTTCAATCTCTTGACTCACAAAGGTTTCAAATAGAGAAATATAATAAAACTCAACATCTCTAAATGAGCTCTCAAAATCTTTTTTTATACTTTTTCCGTTAACTCTCCAAAACTTCTGTTTAAAATTCATTTTTTTATTAAAACCCCATTTTAGCTCTGAAAAGGACCTTTTGATTAAAATAATCGTAATTTGACATGTAATGCCCTTGTTTTATGCATCCATGATTTAAGACATTTTTTTCTAATTCTGACGAGCTATAACACTAAGGAACCTTTTAAATATTTCAAATAATATTTAGCAACCTTAGTAAATTAATTAAAATATAGCCATTAATATACTCATTTTGCAGAAACTGTTGGAATGCATTAGAATTAGAAATTGACTACATAAGAGTGATCCTGATGAATAATAATGATAAATGAAGTCAATCGAGCGACTATAAATAGAAACTCCCTCCAAGAATATTGGAGCCCAATCTAGAGGCCAAAAATAACATCCGAAAGCATCAAATAACTCCTCTAAACTGGTCAAGCTCACTGGAACATTAGATTACTCTTTTGAACAAGCAGCCACAAACTTAGAAAACCATCTCCAACTGCAAAGCAAGAGAACCCTAAAATGGGGATATTACGGTCCGCCCTTCCCAAAGATTGCTTGTCCTCAAGAAATGCCAAGGTATCCATAATAGAAACCAACTGAACCTAAGTGTAATCCCAATATCCCAAGTTAATCTCTACAAATTTCCACTATGCTATCGTTGCACTACTCTAGTAAAAAATATAAACTCACCACGCTCCAGTTGAGCTTTCAACTCCCAAGACCCGAAAAAGTGATCATCACCAACACCGAAACCGAAATACCTATGAGGATTGGAATCTGAATCATGGAAAATCTCTTGCCAAGGTGACTTAGTGAGATCCATCTATGAAATCCCACTATTTAACTCGATCCTAGGTAACAAGAAATATAATCTACTTAACTCCAAAGAGTAATCCTCAACAAACCTCCTCATAATGTCCTAGAAGTGATACAAATCAGTCCCTAATCGCAAGCCGATAACAATAGTGTCATCCAAGGAAGCATACATCTTGACCCTGCTCTCCCAATCATAGATTGGTAACTCCACATCAAAACCAAATCTCCAAGTGTCAATAGACCCATATCGAGGACACCAATTCATCCAATCGAGTGTAATCATCACAACAACATCTACGGATATATCCATCAACAACTCGAACTGGTTGCAGTATCCATCACTCATACTAGTGGGAGCTAGTAATAACTACTCAAGCTCTGTAAATCCTCCCACAACCTATTGCCAAAATTTTTGCAAGTGCTCAAAGTCCATCTATCCATAAAATAATGTTGACATACACTATGTAGAATTGCTAAGGTAGCAATTGTCATAAATCGGTAATGTCTCATTAGCATTCCAATCCCATATGCTATATTGAAAAACCCATACACACCAATCCAACCAATCAACAACTATCATCAATTCAAAATCTGAAAATATCATGACCAACACCATGGAACAACCCTTGCACATTAGTGTGTAAGTAGGAAACCAATGAACTAAGATTTAACAACCTTTCTCAATTGACGCCCATTGTAGTTATGCATTTTTATGAAGGTATAGTAAAACTAATAGGAAACATCATATCATGTGAATGACTTGGGCCAACAAACACCATTTCATGCTTAGCCATAAAATTTCGAATATTGACAAGATGAGGTACTTTACCAATGTCATCCATAAAAAATTCATCTATCATCTCATGAGGAATCGAATCATATGAAGATACTAGTTTTCTATTCACAATCAAAGAATTAGCAACTAGTTCATGCCCTTTGTTGGTGTCTGCATGGATCTCATACATATTTTCATCCACTTCAAGGTAGTCATCATTGTTTGTTGATTCATAAAGTGCACCAGGCTGAAATCTGTCTCCATTACCTGTTATTTTTGCTATCTTGTGGCTGCAAGCTACCCTTTCATGCGAAAATTGATCTTTGAGCAGGTTCCAATCTTTCTCAACACCTCAAACCTCTCCAATACTGAAATCATTATGCAACATTTCATTCTTATGGATTTCTTCAAACCCTCCAACAATTTTTTTGATCTCCAAAGTCCTTGCATCATTTTCTTGAACTTTGGATGTGGCTACCATGGGAATAGATTTTTCCGCTTGATATAAAGAAAAGTGAGTCATACTCAATTGTAAGCAAAGCTCATCAATCTGATTTTTTTCTTCTTGAAGAGTCACTTGAGTAGACTCCAAGGAACCCTTTTTCATATCTTGATTTCATTATTGCATTTTAAATATTGAAGAAATTGAAATATTTGAAAAATAGAATTTATCATTTTTATTTTATAGAATTTGATAAAATGCAATGACGAAATTGAAGAAAGTGAATATAATGCAATTTTGTGATTAAATAAATTATTTCATGAGATTATCGGTTAAAGGTTACTGATAGGTGGACAAGTGTAATAATGTGTGTGTAGGAAACAGGTTGAAGGACAAGAACTTGATTAAGGTAGGCATGCTTAGCCGGATGACCATGGTAAGCAAGAATGCAATTTAGAATCTCACACACCACAGTAGATCATGACATCTGCATATGTTAGAAAATTTTATGAATTTTATTTATATTCAATGTGAGAATTTTAATTTATGAAAAATAATGAATCACTAAATTCTTGCCTTACCTTGTCTGATCCAAACCGATATTCAATAAAATTGAAAAAGAACCTCATTTCATCAAATATAATTGTCATGTGCAAAAGTAAAAGCAAGTGCATTGTTTTTTCTTTTAAACAAATTTGAATTTGTATTTGAACGAGAAAACGAAATGGATAAGATAGATATGTAAGTTGAAAAGAAAATATTTTTATATGTCCTTTGAATATATGTGCATATGTATATAATATTATGGAGGGGAATTGTACACACACACACACACACACATATATACATACATACAAATAAATATGAGAGTATAAATAAATGAATTCTTTTCCTCGAGTTTTAATTTTTATTTTTCATGGGAAAAATGGAATCATAGAATAAAAATCTGTAACTCCCATCATTAATGGGATAGGGGTTGACCCCTTCCATGAAAAAAGCTTCAGTCAAGCATTAGAAATGGGAGGAGTGGCTAGCCAAGTAAGGTTATGGAGACAGAGGAATTCAAGACCACTATCTCCTAAAATTAGCAAAAGTATATTTGAATGAAAGAGGGAGAAATTAAGCAGTGAACAAAAGAGGGAAAAAGTTGGAAAAATTAGGAGGATTGACTGAAGGGAAAAATAAGAGGAATTGAAGCATTGTTTCCATTCTTATCATCAGTTTGTAGAGAAAAGAGGTAATGCAAAACCCCTTATTGGTGTTGCTTGAAATCGAATGAATTTTCTTCATTGCAACTTTGTTAAGCTTTGTGCAAGCTAGCATTCATATGTATTTGTTGGTTGATTTGTGTTGAACTATGTTGGTTCAGTTGGGGTTGAAGCCTTCATTGTGAGACTTTTCCTTGTTATATCTTGCATGTGAGGGTATCAAATAGATCCCCATGTCGGAACCATACCCATGTGTTCATCTTTCATAGGGTTGTGGCCATTCAACCAACCCATAATAATGTATTGTCTTGTCAATCTCTATGAAGCAATGTATGTTCTTGCTCGACATCATTTGGCGATCGACTTGTATTGTTTTATCACCGCCCTATGGGCACCATGTATTATGGCTGAGTGATACATATCACTAATGGTTTCCAATAGATAACAACATGCATCATTCAAATGTATGTATATGTTTATCATTCCACCTTTTCAGTGGTAAACTGTGGCAATGACCACACATGGCCAAGCTAAGGCCATTACTATCATTTGTTGATAACACTCACTGTGCTCTATGAAGGATTAAATTGTGAAGAATGAAGCATCGTTCTGTGGAAACTTTAGCCGAATGATTTCATCATTTGATGATACTTCTCAAATGAACGAGTCAATGTTCATGTAAGCTTAAATGTTAATTGATAATGTGAAATAGTATTTGGCCTTCCTATGGACATGGGATATAGAATCCCTTTGGGATTATCTTGCAAATTTTTGTGCATGCGTATATGTATATATACATATACATGTACATATACATATGTATATATATACACATATTTTCTTGTATTATCACTGTTGATTTACTCTACTATTTATCCAAGGTCGAAGAATGACCTACTATGCTAATTTTTATATGAGAAATGTTTTGGGTGCTTCTATACGAATGAAGATCCCACTGTAGCTTAAATGCTACCGATTTATAATGAAGACCCTATTGTGGAATCGATAGCATGTTATTATCCTCATGATAACATGCATATTGATCACTTTCCTTTGAAAGTGGAAACTTGTTTGATAGCTCATATTAGCTACGTCGATTCGATTTATTGATGATATTTTATGAACTATTACAATGGAAAATCTTAAATTAAACAACAAAAAGACATGATTAACTTGAAATAGACAACCCAAAAAAAATAGAATTGTCCAGAATTGATTGAAATGTATTCTACCTTTATAAATGAATCGATATTTCTCTAGTAATGATTACTAGGAAAATTATAAATAAATAATGTTGGTTAAATGTCTATGGATAAATGCCTTTGAATTATTAAATACAACATTTGAACAAGTTGACGTTGAATTTTTTTGAATATGGATTTCCTATAAGGATGATTTATCTTTTTCTATTCAGAATGTATACACATTCTCCAACTCTGTTCACTATAGGCATATATGTGCACGTGCATAAATGCTTCATTTATGCACATGCACATACATGTGGTATACCTTCTGATTCATCTTGATTAATCTTTGAGTAAGATTGTTAGAATTGATTGCAAAGAAAAGAACTGTAGTGATAGAATAGTATGGATTTGCAACATGTAAATGATTGACTATGATGGATGAATGAATGGTTGTACCTAATTTAAAATTACTTGTTGTGAAAAATTAATGAAATGGAATGATACATGAATTCAATGGTAGACTATAGAACACTAGAATATGTTTCTAATAGATGGTCTAAAAGGGAGGGATACCCCTTTGATATGATAATATTTTCTTCCGATAATGGGTGCCAAAGAGTGTAGATTTTCTTTTCCAAATCTAACTAGAGTTTCATTTTATACAACATGAGCTTGGCAAAGCTTTGTAGTCACTTTTTTATATATTTATATGAAACAAACTATGATATTTATCCTCTCTTTGATGTATTTGTTTACCTAACATGGAACTTGCATATTCTAACAAAGTAGATAGAAATGCATTTAGTTAGGAACACACAAATTCCACCTTGCAAATTGTATCTCTTGCTAAGTGTTTCGTGTAGGCTTGGGTATTCTTTGATTGACTGAAGAATTTCAGGGAAGCAATGCTTCGTGATTGGGTGGAAAAGCACCTCAATCATGTTCTCGTCCACTAGTGGAGGAGAGCTATCATAAGGAATCATATCAAAATTCTATATGTAATTGTATCATTGATGAAAAGGAATAAATTGATGTAATAAAAAGAAAACTACGTAATTGAGAATTGACTTTGAGGCGTTGAAAGTCAAGTCAAACTTGTATGTAACTATTGACATTTGGAAATGAATATTCTTTTATTTCAAATTTATTGTTGATTTATGAACATAAAAGTGCTAAATGGAATTAGTTATGGAATTTGTGTCACAAATATTAATATTCATAATGTCAATTTTTTGTTTAATGGTAGAAATCTAGTTAAGCATGTTACACCCTTAGTGTTCATAAGCTCAAAGGTAAGATGGTCAACTTCTTCCTCCTTCCCACTCAATGCATATGAATAGATTTCAATGAGGTTGAGGAGATGTCACAATATGAAAAGAAAGTGTAAATAGTCTAATTTCATTTCCTCCACTTGGCTTCTTTGATCACTTGAAAAATAGCATGAGAAGATGCTTCTTCAATACCTTTTTGTCTTCTCTCAAGTTGAGAGCTTTCCAAATGTGATCTTCAACCAATTTGTGAATTCTATCATAACGTGTCAACATTGCAACAATCTTATCCTCATTAACATTCAATTGGTTCTCCAAATTATGTGGACTATCAGACCTATGAAAAACTTCTGCTTCATGTCAAGAATCATCAGATTGGTTTTGAAGCACTTGACTCACACAACTATCCCCCTCTACATCATCATCCTTGCATCCTTATTGATTTGGGACTAGGGAAACATTAGTCCCACACACATAATTGCCTTCTATACCATCATTAAGTGCTATAACACAAGAGAGCTCAATTTTCTTTTTGTACTCATCATCCAACTCAACCAACTTACTAGATGATGTGATGCATGTTTCATGTAGAGATGTTGGGAAAAATTTATGATCAAACACATTAGCCTCAAAGGAATCCATCTTCTCCTCACAAAGCTTATCAATAACAATCTCTCGATCACCCACATAGAGACTTGTGCACTTTTCACTTGTAATATCAATTAATTCCTTTTCCTTGTAGCCCAAAGTGTCTTCTTGCTAGAACAAAACATTGGTTCCATCTTCCTCATTAAGCCCACATAAGTGAATAGGAGTCCAATCCCCTTGACATGAGAAAAAATGCCACTCTTTTCTCATTCAATTTTTGATCTTTTTGGGTGATCCCATAACCTATATACCAAATGAGATTAGTTCTTCTTTAGTCAATTGTTCCTTGAACTTCTCAATTTTTTGCTCAATCAATATTTTTGCAAATATCATCATCTTCATAAAAAATTAGGGACAAAATAGTTAGCATGCTTGTTTTAACATTGTTTTAATTTCATCTTCTGATTTTGGTTAAGAAGCAATGAAACATTCAAAGAATCAAATCATCACACCTGAGATCAATCATAAAGACACATGACCTAAAATTTTCCATAATTTCTAAAATTTTAACTCTCTTTCCAAAGGTAGGGATTTTGAAATCATGTAACCCATGAAAGCTCTCCATAATTAGTTGAAGTATCTCCCTCATAATGTCACCATCATAGGGTGCTTCAGGAGTTGCAATTCCTAACTTCATTAATGCAAGTGACAATTGCAAACCTTACCTCTCATCCAAATGTCTCATAAGAACTGGCTTAACCAAAGAGTGCACCAATGGAGTTATAGCTTGACACATCAATAGAGAAGGTAATTGATCAACCTTGCATAGATAATTTATTGCTTCCTTCAATGTGCTGAGAAAAACTTATTTTGACTGAGGTAAGTGTTCTAACTTCTTACCTATAAGTTTTAGCTTCTCTTGAAAGACTCCGAAAATCTCCTGTTCTTTCCACCACATAATCCATCTCTTTTCAAAGACAACCTAATTTTGCATCATAGATTCAAGTAAATAGTTCATTGGATCACTGAGAGTAGCCATGATTCCCAATTGAATTAAATCCCTCTAGTTGGAAAAATTAATGGCTTTGATACCACTATAGAATCCCTAACTGATTTTTGCACGATTTTTAAAATGTTGTTTCTAGTTTGAAATATGAAGTAATTTTTTCAAACATAATTCATTACATGTAATGATCATTGAACATATTCAAATGCTTTTGCAAATTTTGATACTGATATTCATATTTTCCATACATTGCTAAATTATTGAAATATAGATAACTATTCACTGGTTCAAGTCGCAACTATACTACTTTTAGACTGAGTGACAATAAATTCTACATTAATTTATAAGTGGTAGTCTATATTGTAATCCAACAAGAACCAATGACATTTGAGTGATATATTAATCTGATTACAACAATGAACAACTTTAAACAATAATAGTCCAACATGGACTATACATCTATATTGAGAAGAGATAACAAGTTGTATTAGACTTACATGAACATAATGAATGATGAATAATACCTATTTTAGCCTCCTAATATGGTTCTAAGTCTTCAATAGAGGTTGATATTGGAACTTGCAATAGCATACAAAATTCTATAGTAGCAAATAACTATGCCCAACACTAAGTAGTCACTAATAATCCCTTACGTCCTGTAGTTGTTTAAAAACAACAACACTTAGAAGAGGAGATATAACAGTTTTATCCACAAAAACCCCAATGCCTATACTCCCAAGTTACCATGCCTCTCCTTCAAAACATCAGATTTCCACACCAAGAGAGAAATAGACAACAATATCAATCAAATCCTCACGCCAAGCTCTTCTGAACCCATTATACTTAGTAATAACTTTGTATTAGATTTTCACTCACAACCATAGTGGTAAATGGTCTTCGACAACCTCCATGACCTAGTTAAAGGCTAGCATTTCCCACAAAATAATTAATAGGGACCCCCACAAAAATAAACACTTTGAATATGGTGCCCAAATCATGTATAAACTGGTCACTTAGTTGGAGGGTATGCAATATGGCTATCCTCAAAGCCCACACCAAGGTCAACAACCTCCAAACATCAAATAAAGGACCCTCACATCAATCAATCAACAAGGAGTTTTCAAACTCAAAATATGTAAATGATATTATCACCAATCTTCAAGTTTGTCTCTGAAGGAGACCCACAAACTTATAAAATATCACCCACAATGGAAGACTCGAGTGATCTCCCCACAAAATAGCTTGGGTGGAATCGTTCACCACCGAAACTGATCTTCCCTAGAGGCTTTCTGTCCTCTAGAGTCTAAGATGAACAAAGTTCAATCTCTCAACCCATAAGGGCTTTGAATAGAGAAATAGAATAAAACTCAACATTCCTAAATAAGCTCTCAAAATCTTCTTTTATAGATTTTCTGCCAACTCTCCAAGAGCTTCTATTTAAATTAAATTTTTAATTAAAACTCTATTTTAGCTGTAAAAAGGACCTTTTGATTAAAAAAATCATAATTTGACATGTGATGTCCCTTTTTATGCATCCATGATTTAAAACATTTCATCTCAGTTCCAATGAGCTATAACACTAAGTTTCCTTTTAAATAATATTTAACAACCTTAGTAAATTAAATAAAATTTATCCATTAATATACTCATTTTTTGGAAATTATCAGAATGCATTAGAATCAGAAACTGACTGGATAGGAGTGATCCTGATGAAGAATAATGATAAACGAAGCTGACTGGGTGACCTTCTATAAATAGAAACTCCCTTAAAGAATCTTGGAGCCCAAACTAGAGGCCAAAAGTAACATCCGAATGCATCAAGTAACTCCTCTAAACCAATTGAGCTCACTGGTAACATGATTACCCTTTTGAACAAGTAGACACAAACCTAGAAAATCATTTCCAACCTCAAAGCATGAGAACCCTAAAAGGGGACATTACAATGGAGGTATAATATTAGATTCTAGATATCGAGAGCTCAAAAGGATTTGGGAGATAAGAGAATTTTATGAAGGATGAGAGCCTCTAGATATAGAGTCTTGAAGAGGAAAAATAAATGGCTAGGAATGATTAATAATGAATGGCTAATATTGATGGAGGATTAGAGTTTGGATAAAAGATGCAAACATGTGACAAGTGGCATATGATGGATATGGTTCAAGTTTAGGATTGATATAAGAACAAAGATCTGTATGGAAATGGCTAGGATTAAGAGGTTAAATGAGATGAATGGATAAGATCAAAAGTTATTTTAACTTTTGGCTAGGTGTCTAGGTTCAATGAATCTAGACAAGGTCTTAGTTAGACATGTGAAAGGGACACTTGTCACATGAGGGGAAATTTAGATTATGATCCACGTGAACAAGATGAAGGGCTAGGATTAGATGGACAAGGATAGAGGATTAGAGGGAATTAATTAAATAAATAAAGTATTGATTTAATTAATGGGATTATGTGAAGGGAAAAATAATTAAATAAATGATAAATATTTATTTAGTTAAAGGACCATGATAAAGATGGGAAAGGATGGGAATAATTAAATAAAAAATAAAAAATATTAATTTTAATGGCCAAGGATAGGCTAAAGTTAGGTGTGGATAGGTAAGGTCATATTTTAGGTGTCTACAAATAATATTCTAAAATTAAGCTCTTTTAGATGAATTATTTTTCATGTTCCTAAGGGTTCAATTTTATATTTTAATCGTATTTTTAGATTTTAATTTGTGGTGTTGACATTTATTCCTAACATTTGGTATTAGAGTTTGGATAGTTGTGGTGCCTATGGGTGGAAAGGGATGGATTTTTGTACTAATTTTGGATTTTTGGTGATTTTTTAATAGATTTACAGGTGGAAGTCTTGGCTACATCAACTTCATAGTTGGATTTGGAGGAATTCAATGGTCTTAACTAGGAGTTATGGAAACTAAAAATGGAGGAACTTTTAGAGGAGAGAGATCAATGGATGGCTATTACAAATGAGAAGAATCCCACTAAAATCAATCAAGATGAATGGGAGAAAATATAAAAGAAGACTTGAGGTACAATTTGATTATTCCTTGCAAATTTTGTTCTCCTGAGTGCATCAAAAGAGAAGGCTGCATATGCCTTCTAAAAAGGTTGGGTGAGATATATCTGGCTAAAATAGACTAGTATTATATAACCTTCATTGATGATGCCTCTTTTTACACCTAGGTAGATTTTATACGTCATAAATTTGAAGTGTTTTCTAATTTTAAGGAATTTAAAGCCTTAGTGGAAAATCAATTAGATTTTAAAATAAAGGTGTTAAGATTAGATAATGGAGGTGAATATTGTGCTAATTATTTTGATGATTTTTGTAAGAATGCATGCATAATTAGGTAGAAAACTACTCCATATACACCTAAGAAAAATGGTGTGATAGAGAGGATTAATCAAACCCTAATGGAAAGAGCTAGAAGTATGCTAAGTGGTACATATTCAGACAAATTTTTTTGGGTAGAAGCTATTTGTACTACTTATTACTTGGTTAATAGATCTCCTTTCATGACTCTTGGTAAAACTCCTTATGAGATGTGGATAGTTAAAAATCTATTTTTTTTGCATTTAAGGGTCTTCGTTTGTGAGGATTATGTTCATGTGTCAAAGTAAAGTGGTCTAAGCTAGATCCAAAATCTTAGAAATGCATCTTCATAGGATATGATGAGAATGCAAAATGTTACAAGCTTTGGAATACACTAACCCAACAAATTGTTTATTCTAGAGATGTTATTTTTAGGAAACTTAGAGCTCTTCTTATACTTGAAAAACTCAAGAAAAATATTGTAGGTAAAATAGTGCATTTTGAATTGAGGAAAAAAGATGCACATGCTAAACAATAGGAACATGAGGAAGAGGATGGAGAGGAAGATGAGGATTTGAGTGGGAGTTCTCAACAAAGTGAAGTGGTAAACAAAGAAGAACCTAAAGAACATGTTGAAGAACAAGAAGAATAATCCCATACTCCACCCTTGAGAAGATCCAAAGGAAACAAAATATAGTTGACAAGTATAGACCACTAGACTTATTAGTATTTATGATGAATTAAGGTCCTACAAGGAATCTATTCTTTTAGAAGAAAGTGATTCTTTGTATGAAGCTATGAAAGAGGAGATGTTGGCTCTAGAATCATGTGACACTTGGGATCTTGTTTATTTTCCCAAAGGAAAAAGGGCCATTGGTTACAAATGGATTTTAAAAAATAATTTTGGAAGAAATGGTTCATTGGAGAAGTACAAGGCTAGAATGGTGGCCAAGGGATACTCCTAGAGAGAGGGAGTTGATTTTGGTGAGATTTTTTCTCCTATTGCATCCATTATTGCAACATATGATTTTGAAGTAGAGAATTTGGATATCAAAACTGCATTTTTACATGGGGATATTGAATTGGAAATATTTATGCAAAAAAAAAAGGATTTTGAAGTAAAATGAAAGGAACATTTGGTATGTAATTTAAAAAGGTCTCTCTATGGCTTGAAATAATCACACCAGATGCACAGTATAAAGTTTGATTCCTTTGTGACAAAATTGGGGTTTTTAGAAGCGATGAAGAATTGCATGTATTTAAATATATTGATGATAAAATACTAATCATTTCCAAGTGTATTTGGATGATATGTTATTTTTCTCTAATACAAAATAAATGGTTAGCGATCTTAAAGCTCAAATTTTAGGTTCTTTTCAAATGAAGGATTTGGGGGCAGCCAAGTACATACTTGGAATAGAAATTAAGAGGGATAGAGGTAACATAGCTTTGGTTTACATAGAGTAACTATGTTGAGACTATTCTATATAGATTTAATATGCATGATAGTAAGCCAGTGAATATTCCTTTACATGTAGGCAATGATCTTACATTAGACATGTATTTCAAAACAAGATTATTTTGAGGACATGGCTAGCGTGCTTTATGCTAGTGCATTTGGTAGCCTAATGTATGCAATGGTATGCACTATACCAAATATTTCCCAAGTAGTGCGAGTTGTAAGCAGATTTGCATCTAGCTCAAGAAGAGAACATTGGGATTATTCCAAAAAGGTGTTAAGATATTTGCAAGGTACTTTTTATTATTGTTTGTTCTATTTTGATTCTAATAGCATTGATAAGATATTAGATAAACATGACTATGTTGATGTAGATTGGGCCGGTGATCTTGAAAATTGGAGGTCCACTAGTGGCTATGCATTTACTTTATTTTCTGGTGTAGTGAGTTGGATGAGAAAGAGATATCCCAAAGTTAATTTTTCCACTACTAAAGCAAAGTGTATGACTGCTAAACATGCCTCCAAGGAGGCAGTTTGGCTACAAAGGTTGTGTGTAGGTGTTGAGTTTGATTTTAGGACTATTCAAATTGGATGTGGCAACCAAAGTGCACTTTGCTTAGAAAAAATATAATGTATCATGCTTGCAAAAAGAATGTGGATGTTCAATACCATTTTGTTTGAGAAATGATTAAAAATGGATATGTAGTGCTAAAGAAGGTGGACACTAAAGAGAATGTTGCAGATTCATTGATCAAGCCTATTAGCACAATTTTTTTTTGTTAGTGAGGGGTGGGTGGCCATGGGCCTCATTAATAAGACTTGATGTTTTTTCATTTATATGGATGTATTCAAAATGTATGATGTCAAGTGGGAGAATGTTAGGATAAGATGCCATCATCCTCGTAAATCCTATGTCATTGCATTAATGTACTGATTATATGTTGTAGGTACATTCATAAGGAAGGTGTTAAGGGGTAATTGTAAATTAATTATTCCTTGTGTACATAATTTATTATCCCCTCATGTGGATGCTTAGGAAGGGGGTGATAAAAGATAAAATAATAAAGTAAAAGGTGACTATTGAACTTCCCAAGTTTGGTGCCTACGAAAGAGAGTTAAATGAGGGAAAAACAATGGACAAGGCATGGAGAATTGAAGAGGAAAATTTTGGCACCCATTTTTGGTCCCATAAGGCTTCTCTACAACTCCATATATTGAGGTTCTTGGATGGTGTATGGATGTAGTATTTTTATAGGAACACAAAAGGTTTCAAAATTGGGAGTAGAAGGAAGATTGTTGTATATGTCTCTTGTATTTGAATATTAATACAATCTTGGCCTCTTTCCTGTGGAGATTTATCCGTTAAGGGGTTTCTCCACATAAGACTTGTGTTATGTGTTGATTCTATGTGGGTTGTTGAGTTTTATATGTCTGATTTTTGTCATAACCTCTATTAATGGTATTCTAAAATTAAGCTCGTTTAGATGTATGCTTTTTTCATGTTCCTAAGGGTTTGATGTTTGTGATTTCCAAGATCATAAAGCAAAAATCAAGATGAAAATTTACAAATTACACACACACAAATTAATCCAAATTATATTATGAAAGAGTTGATTATAATTTACATAGAAGCCTTGCATATAGGTAAGGTAGTGAAGGTGAAAATTTAGACACAATGATTGATACTCCTTCAAAGATGAAACACTTGTTAGCTCAATTGAAAAGTGTTCTAGTGAGTGGAAAGTGTGCATGTAAGAGATGTCAAAAAGTGAAGACACATGTCTCAACTAGATGAGATGAGACAAAGCTCTAAAATAGCCTAATTAAACTTAAGAAAATGTGAATAGATCAACCTAGAAAGTGATGACAACTAACTAGTTATACAATGAATCTATTACAATAACTTCCCCCTTAAGTGAAACTTAGGGAGTAATTTAAATAATTATGATGATGATGAGTCCTGACTACTAGCTATGTTAGGTACCCATGTACAATGCAATCACTTATAATGTGAAGAAAATGAGAAAACCTAATGGGAACACAGATCCTCTCCAAAAAAGAGATGATACAAAAAATGTACAATGAATATTCCCCCCATAGGAGAGAAAAGAGAGACTATGTCTCACCCTAAAAGATGATGCTTAAATGCTCCATGTGATGTCTTGCAAGAAA
Organism: Sequoia sempervirens; assembly: GCA_007258455.2. Lineage (NCBI taxonomy): Eukaryota > Viridiplantae > Streptophyta > Pinopsida > Cupressales > Cupressaceae > Sequoia > Sequoia sempervirens. The sequence goes on from VDFB02000015.1 coordinate 277,660,646, forward strand.
GAATTTTTGGATTCTCTCTATAAAGAGCCTCTCAATTCTGATGCAACAAGTGATGGTGGAGGAGATGAACTATCCGTACTAGATGTAGGAGAATGAATCCTTTGAAGCAAAGCGGGATAAAATATAAACATGAGATAAATGATCAATATCGTCAATTGTAATAACCTCTCTACTATGTGAATCTTTAATTTTTCACTAAAGTGGATGTGAAATCAATTGTCTTCCCTGAATATGTGAGCTAATATATGGAAAATAGATTATTGGCGATTTTAGGAACAACCAAGACATTATGAATATATTGATTACATATCTCAACAATTCCGTGTCCATAAAATCATGTGATATTTTTTTTCTATCAATATTTTGGATGTATCACAAGGATAGAATGACATGAACACTTTTAGATAAAGAAACATTTAATGGGACACTCCGGAGTCAAGAACCCATCTATCAATCTTAGAAACTACAATTTCCATAAGTGCCTTTGGATATATCTTTTTCCTTAGAAGATTTTGAATTTGATGAAGACTCTATGATGGATGTAGGAACCCCTTGTTGAGATGGTGAATCATTTTATTCATGTATTCATATTCTTTATGTATAAATTTATTACAAAAATTAAACTTCATTTTTTATTTCTTAGGTTCCCTTGATTAGAAGAAGTTTTAGTGTGATTGGGATATTTTTTATGATCCTTTATTTCTTTTTCCTTATGTTTCTCTCCTTTATTTGAAGCCTTACATTTTCCATTTATTTCTATGAGATCTTGCGGCTTATAAGACTTTAAAGTTCCCATCTAGATTACCTTATCTTGCTCTCTTATCAAATCTGCTATAAATTCATCGAGGGATGACATTTTACTTTTATCTCTAAAATATCTTTTGGAACTATACAAGGTTGATACAAAGACATAATGTTCAATATTTAAATTGGAAATAATGGAAAGGATGAGATGATATTCTTTCTATTCTATGCCACATTCTTGTATTTGCAACCTCAATGATCTGAATTTTGTGTAATAGTCCTCCAAAGTGTTAAAATATCTTAGACTCAAGCTAATGAGTTTATTTTCTAGCTCATGACTTCTTAGTTTTTCAACATTTCCAAAGAGTTTTTCCAATGCTATCAAAACTTCATTGGGTGTTTTCAAGGCCTCTACATAGAATAGAAGTTCTAGAGATAGGCTAAGACACAATAATTCGATGGCTTGATCACACTTATTAAACCACTTTTCCTTATCTTTCATAGCATTGGGTTCTTTTTTTTGTTCCCATAGTTACCCTATATAACCCTTGATTATTTAACATAAGATAAATGGATAGTTTCAATTCATGATAATTGAAGGGTATAAGTGACTTAATGGGTTTATTAGACTCCATGCTTAGTATATTTGTTATAGAATTTTATGTGTAGAAAGAAATATTGAAAGGGAAATGTGGAAGTGTTCAAAGATAGCTCATGGAAGTGCTCAAAGGCACAACTCAAGGTACCCCCTTGATTCAATATGAGACCCCCCTAAATTTGACACTTTATAACTTAGTACATAGGCTAATACAATTTAGAATGAAAATTATTTACAACAATAGTGTGGAATCATTTCTAATGAATTTAACTTGAAAAAAAATCACTTTCACAAAATATGGCACTCAATTTCAAGCTTCTAATCAAAAGCTACAATAATTTTATTATTTTCCCATTTTTCATTTCAAAAAGGAGACTAAAATTATGTTAAAACAAAACAATTTCCAAATCTTATCTATGCTAGAGTGTTTATCATGAAACCAACTTCTTGTCAACTATTCACACTTGAAAAAATACCCCCTTGTTTGAAAGTTATAAAAAAAGAAAAATGTCTCCCCTTTACAAAAAATTAATGGTGTGTTGAAACCACCAGCAATAAAGTTGATAGTTAATTAACTGTTAAAAATTAGCATAAAATGTTAATGTTACAATAAATTCTAGTTACAATTGGCATAAATATTAACTATAAATTCTAACAACAATAAAAAAATCCATCTAGATTAGTGATTGAGCAGGTCTGTAGGCTTGCCAAGTGTGGGAATTGATTGGATCTTGTGGAATATGGACTTCATGGGAGGTTGAAGTTGATAGTTGTTGATACTTGATGTAGGAGAATCCCAGGTTTCAAGCAATCTTGCATCAACCAAAAATATTTGCATTTGTGTTTTCTTACATTTTAGGAGTTATCTGTCAGGACCCAGTTTCAGTATTTCATACCACATTGTGCTGCATTATAACATCAAAGCTCACGGAGTAGGATATATGATCTTCATTATAAAATCTACATCATATCCAGAATTCAAGTGTTTTGGAGATTCTAGTACGAAGTTATCACTAATAGAATATCAACTGTATTTAGACAGAGCATTCATCAAACAATCTTGGCTTTTCAAGGGTACGAACCTATTCTGTGACTTGTAGAGCTCAAGAGACCTTTCCATAAGGATGCACATTCATTGAGAAACCTTCATTCCGATATGCATCATGTTTTGGGGGAATATCATGTTTGGCTAGCCTTGCACATGTTTCATCAACTTTGGGGTTTGAAACCTCTTGAGGTTGACGTAGACCTTTTCTGGAGCTAGGAATTAGTATATATAGGAATTGTGTAGTTGCATTTAGGATATTCATTAGCATCATCATCATCATCATCAGTAGAAATAGATAGTAGGTAAGGGCTTAGAACTGTATTGTATTTCTGTGAAGAACACCATATCATTATGTAATTCTATAAGCCAAAAGGCAGTGCATGTTGCCAGTGAATATTGATCATTCTCTATATTTCCATGTGTGATTTTTATTCCAATTCTTTGAGTTTCTGTTGTGTTTACTCTTGCTGCAAGGTTGGATAGTCCTATTTTAGGACCCTCCATCCTTAATTGCACCAAATGGTATTAGAGAAAAGTTACAAACCCTCGGGAGATCAAAGCAAGGTTGTAAACTTTGGGAGAGCGAAGGTAGATAGATTGCTAACTTGTGGCAATTGTACCAGAGTGAGTTTGTGAAGTTGTGCAAGGAATTCTGTAAGATATTTATGTGGAAAGATCGCCGACTTGAGGCAACCTACTTGTGTTTGTCAATAGATCACTGATTGTGAGGCATTTGCGACCCTGTAGATAGATTGCCGACTTGAGGCAGTTTCACTAGATCCTAGGAAGAGACGCCACTGAGGAGAAGTCATACTACTATTAATGTTGCTGGAAAAATGGATGAGATGATGGAAATTATGTGAATGATGAAAGTGCAATTAGATGCTGTTGAAGAAGACAAAAGAAAAGGCTTAAACCCTAGACCTAATTGTAGATCAAGCTGAAGAAACCTTTGAAGAGGAAGAATCAGATTAGATGAAGATGTTGAAGGATATTTTGAAAATAGAAAAGCGACCTAGAATGGAGATTGCAAACTATATGGGTAACCTAAACCCTAAGGAGTTGATTGATTGGATAAATGACATTGAAGAATACTTTGAATATGAAGAAATTGAAGATCCAAAGAGAGTGAGATTTGGGAAGAATAAACTGAAAGGACATGCTGCAATATGGTGGATGGAAGTTCAATTGGAGAGAAACACAAAAGGAAAATAAAATATTGTAAAATGGGATAGAATGGTGACAAAATTGAAGAACCATTTTATACTTGCAGACTATGAGATGGAGCTGCTGAAGAGATTGAAAAACTTGAGACACAAGGAGAAGACCATGAGAGAATACACTGAGGAATTTCATAAGATCATTATCAGGACCGAACATAGTGAAGCAAGCAAGGAGAAAGTGACAAAGTATATCAATGGACTGAGGATGAACATTCAAGAAGATTTGAATCTGGTGAGGATGAATTCAGTAGAGGAAGCATATTAATTTACACTGAAGGTGGATGAAAAAATAAACAAAAGACATGGACAAAGGTAGAGAGGAAGAGGAGGTAGATTCCAGAGAGGAAGGTCACATTCCAGAGGAGAAAGATCATATGTAGAGTAGAGCAAGGAAAAAGATTCATATAATAAGGAAGAAAGGGATACCAATTCATACCAGAAGGGGAGAGATGATAGAAATTATTACCACTACAACAGAGGAGGCCGCAACCCTTACTACAATGATGGATACCAGAGGGATGAGAAGGGATATGACAAGAGAACTTTTAGAGGAACTTGTTTTAAGTGTGGAGGTGAAGGACATAAAGCATTTGAGTGTCGCCAAGAAAGTAATAAGAATGAAAATCATGCAAGAACCCGATATGAAGAGAAAGAACCATTGAAATCACCAAGTTCTAGAGGAAGTTTTGAGAAGGGAGAATCATTATTCATGAGGAGAGCACTGATCCAGGAGAAAGAAGTAACTAAGGAAGCACCAGAGAGGAAAAGTTTGTTCTAGACTAGATACAAAGTAGGAGGTAAGTGTTGCAAAGTTATCATTGATAGTGGTAGCACAAATAATCTAATTTCTAAGGAAATGGTGAAAAAGTTGAATTTGGAAAGAAGAAAACATCTAAAACCTTATAGGATAGCCTGGATTCAAGATGAGCACAAGATACTAGTAAGTGAACAGTGTCTAGCAAAATTCAAAATAGGGTCATATCATGATGAAGTGCTGTGTGATATTATGCTGATGGATGTATGTCATATGTTGTTGGGTACACCTTGGTCATATGATAGGAAGGCTATACATGATGGGAGAAAGAATACTTATACCATAACATTCGATGGAAGGAGAATCACCTTGAAACCTTTGGAGGATGAACCAAAAAGTGAAGTATGTGGAACAACTAGAATCAATTTGGTAGATGGAAGGAAATTTTTGGATGGATTGAGACATGAAAACATGTGTTTTTCTTTCTAAGGAAGTGTAGAGCCATAGATGCAAGGAGAATCACAAGGGAGGAAGAATCACCAGAGAAGGAAGTCACTGAACTAATAATAGAGTATCGAGATCTTGTATAAGAAAATGTACCTAATGGATTACCGCCAATATGGAGCATTAGTCATCATATAGATCTTATTCCAGGAGCCAATTTTCCAAACAAAGCTACACATCGGATGAAACAAGGAGAGAATGCATAGCTAAACAACTAGATACAAGAGTTGTTAAAGAAAGGATTGATTAGAGGAAGTATGAGCCCATGTGTTGTACCGGCTATACTTGTACCTAAGAAGGATGGTGAATGGAGGATGTGTACTAATTCAAGAGCTATCAATAAGATCACAGTGAAGTATAGATTCCCATTGCCTAGGATGGATGACATCATGGATAGTTTGAGTAGAGCAAAGTATTTCACCAATATAGATCTAAAGAGTGGATACCATCAGATTAGGATCATAGATGGAGATGAATGGAAGCCTTATTTCAAGACAAATGAGGGATTGTAAGAGTGGTTGGTCATGCTATTTGGACTTACTAATGCACCTAGTACATTTATGAGGTTGATGAATGAAGTGTTGAAGAAATTCTTGGGTAAATTTGTCATTGTTTATCTGGATGATATTTTGATTTCTAGTAAAACTAGGGAAGAACATCTAGAGCATATCAGAAAAAGTATTTTAGAGGCCAAGAGAAGAGAAGTTGTTGATAGACATCAAGAAGTGTAGTTTCATGAAGGGAGAACTAGTGTATTTTGGATTTGTGATCTATGTGGAAGGATTGAAGATGGACCCTGAGAAGGTTAGAGCAATAGTTGAATGGACTACACTTGTGAATGTTGGAGAGGTGAGATCATTCCATGGACTAGAAAATTTTTACTAGAAGTTCATAAAAAAATTTAGTGGTATTTGCACAGCTATGACAAAGACAATGAGAGGAGATCAAAAGGAATTCAAGTGGACATCTGTAGCACAAAATAGTTTTGAGTTGTTGAAGTAAAAGGTGAGAAAACAACCCATGTTAGCATTATTGGACTTTGATAAGGTATTTTAAGTAGACTATGATGCTAGTGGAAGTGAAATAGGAGCTGTGTTAAGTTAGGAAGGGAGACCATTAGCCTACTTCAGTGAGAAATTGATTGATTCTAGGAGAAGATATTCAGTTTATGATCAAGAGTTCTATGCAATTGTATAGGCCTTGAAGAAGTGGAGACATTACTTGTTACCCAAAGAGTTTGTGTTGTATATGGATCATCAAGCTTTGCAATATTTGGATAGTTAAGGGAAGTTGAACTAGAGACATATGAGATGGGTAAAATTCTTGCAGAGTTACACATTTGTGTTCAAACACTGAAGTGGAAAGTCAAACAAGGTTGCAAATGCATTGGACATGACAAGGAGTTTGTTGACAAATATGAGAATTGAAGTATTGGGTTTTGAGGAACTGAAGCATATGTATGAGGATGACATTGATTTTGTGGAGGCATGGAAGGCTTGCAAGGAACCTGTGAAGACAAATAGAAGTAGATGGTTGGATTATTTCTTTCAGGAAGGTATGTTATTCAAGAACAATCAATTATGTATTCCCAGAAGTTCAATAAGGGAGAATTTAATCAAGGAAAATAATTACAGAGGATTAGCGAGACATTTTGGAATTGATAAGACTCTAGCATTAGTGAGTGAGAACTACTTTTGGGCACAATTGTATAAAGATGTTAGGAAGTATGTTCAGAGTTGCAGTATTTTCCAAGTTGCAAAGGGAAACAATCAGAACACTGGGAAGTACACACCATTGATAATACTAGAGAGACCATGGGAGGACATAAGCATGGATTTTGTGTTGGGGTTACCTAAGACACCGAGGGGATTTGATTCTGTATTTGTGGTTGTAGAAAGATTTTCTAAGATGGCACATTTCATACATTGTAAGAAAACCAGTGATGCAGTGCATGTTGTAGACCTATTTTTCAAGGATATTGTGAGATTACATGGACTACCAAAGAGTATAGTATCAAACAAGGACACTAAGTTCATTAGATATTTCTAGAAGACATTGTGGAAGAAGATGAAGACAAATTTGAAGTATAGTTCAACATTTCATCCATAAATAGATGGAAAAACATTCAATAGGAGTTTGGGAAACTTGTTGAGATGTTTGACTAAATGAAAAGAGGGAAATTGGGACTTGATACTACTGCAAGTAGAGTTTGCATACAACAATTAAGTAAACCGAAGCATAGGGAAGACACTATTTGAGATTGTGGCAGGGCAACAACCCAGAGGAGTAGCAAAATTAAGGGATATAAGTAAGGAGAATAAAAGGAGTGCAAAGGTAGAAGAATTTGTAGGATTCATGGAGACAATGCATACTCAAGTTAAGGAGCATTTGGAAAAGATGAACAATACCTACAAGGACAAGGCAGATAAAAAGAGAAGACATAAGGAGTTTGCAGTAGGAGAGGAAGTAATGGTATATCTAGGAAAGGAGAGATTTCCAGTTGGGACATATAATAAGTTGAAGATGAAGAAGTTTGGACCTTGTAAAATCATTAGGAAGTTTGATTTTGGAAATGCATATGAAGTGGAACTACCGAAGGAATTCAACATATCACCTATATTCAACATTGTAGACTTATACCAGTATCATGAAGGGGAGCCACTGAAGGACAAAGGAGTTGGTTTTCCAGACTAGATAACACATCATCCAAAGGAAATTGAAGAGATTTTAGACAACAGATTTGGATGCAATACTAGAGGAAGGCAATATAAGGAATATCTAGTCAGGTGGAAGGGAAGACAAAGGAAGATTCATCATGGATTTCTCAAGTTGAGGTAGACCGCATTGGTTTTCCTCTAGCCCCAGGAAAGTTAGAGGATCACTTTTCTTCAACCTCGGGTGTCTGATGTAGGAGCATCCTAGGTTCCAAGCAATCTTACATCAACTAGAAATATTTGCATTCAAGTTTTCTTGCATTTCAGTAGTTATTTGTCAGGACCAGTCTCAGTATTTCATACTACATTGTACCACATTATAACATCAAAGCTCATAAAGTAGGATATATGATCTTCATTGTAACATCTACATCATATCCAAAATTCAAGTGTTTTGGAGATTCCAGTATGAAATTATCGCTAATAGAATATCAACTGTATTTGGATAGAGAGCATTCACCGACTAGTCTTGGCTTTTCAAGGGTGCAAACCTATTTTGTGACTTGCAGAGCTCAAGAGACCTTTCCATAAGGATGCACATTCATTGAGGAACCTTCGTTATGATTTGCATCATGTTTTGGGGGAATCTCATGTTTAGCCGACCTTGCACATGTTTCATCAACTTCAGGGTTTGAAACCTCTTGAGGTCAACATAGACCTTTTCTAGACCTGGGAATTAGTATATATAGGCATTGTGTAGTTGCATTCAGGATATTCATTAACATCATCATCATCAATAGAAATAGATAATAGATAAGGGCTTATACCCGTATTGTATTTCTGGGATGAACGCCATATCATTATGTAGTTTTGTAAGCCGAAAGGTAGGGCATGTTGCCAGTGAATAATTGACCATTCTCTATATTTCCATGTGTTATTATTATTCCAATTCTTTGAGTTTCCATTGTGTTTACTCTTGCTGCAAGGTTGGACAGTCCTATTTTAGGACCTTCCATCCTTGACTGCACCAGTACTATTTTCAACCACTGAGTGATAAAATCTCCTTTGATCAAGTAGAAGACACCATAATAGATACTACACTTATTGCATGGACTAGTTAATACATTCTATCACCACTTTCTCCACTACACTCACTAGTTTTGTGGTAAGTGAAAGCACTATTGTAGGAACTAAGATGGAGATACATGTGGAAAAATGCTACTTCATTACAAATAAAAACCTTTGTGAGGCCGTATGGTAGAAATACACATATAGGAAAGACTACAAGCTATTGGATGAGGTGGCTTGATCTTGAAAGATAGGCTTCAAACAATCAAAAAATGTGTAGGTAAATGCCTTAAATGAAGAGGTAGATGGAAGAGTGGATTTTCCAAGTTTGCATTGATGTTGAATTGAGGCTTCAAAAGGCCATTAGTTGGTATGAACAAGGGTTAGGGAAACTGTTGGAATTCACAAAATGGTGTAAAGGGATTGCATTGGAATTACCTCTCACTGAGTGTTGGTAGACACCAACATAATTGTGGATTGACCATTGCTATTTCCTCTCACAATTATATGGCTCACCCTCTACACTTAGAAATATTCATACAACTACCTCTCAAATTCCTTTGAGATGGCCTCTAAACAACTTGACACTCAAAAGTAGATCTCAAATTCATAAAAATGCAATTATACAAGTCATGCAAAGCTCAAACTCTAACACACCAAGAAGATTTTGATGCAACAGATCATCTACCTTAATAATCAACTATATAATGAATCTATGAGGAACTCTTGACTAGGCTAGATGCAATATTTTGGGAAGCATTTTGCTAGCATGGATTTCATACCATGATGTGATTTCCAAGATTATAAAGAAAAAAACAAGATGAATTTCCAAAAAATATACGCACACAAAGTAAGAAAAATGATATTATCAAATAGTTTATTAGAATGCACATAGAAGCCTTGCATATATAGGCAAGGTAGTGAAGGTAGTTGGTCACATACAATGACTGACTACAAATATGGAACACTTGTTAGCTCACTAGAAAATTATTCTAGTGAGTGGCAAGTGTGCATGCAAGAGGTATCTCACAAAGTGAAGACACATCTCTCAACCACATGAGGTGAGATAAAACTCTAAAATAGCCTAAGTAAACTTAAGCAAATGTGAATAGGTCAACCTAGAAATTGATGAAATCTGACTAGTTATGTAATGAATTTATTTACACTAAGATTAATTTCATATTTGTAATCAGATTTTTAGATTTTCATTTATGGTTTTCACCTTTATTCCTAACACTCATCTACATATGATACTTATATAGGCATATACCCACCTATTTTTACATCACTTTCTTTTCTATTCTTATCCCTTATCCAATCCTACATCTTTGTTTTATTATTTTTTCCTTTTTTGTACATTTCTTATATATTATGAGTGTGCACATACACTCACTATAAATATGACATACAAAACTAATGATACCTTTATCTTATATAGTTGAACACTAATATATATCAAAGGATATATCTAGGTGCTAACATATTTACATTCAAAATATTAATCCACATTGCTGAAAGGTTTGGTCATAAAAAATATATAGTCTAATATACCATGATCTTTGTACCAATGAGGGTGATGACACAATAAAAGTGTCCCTCCTACTACCACAATTATTTAGTGGTTGTAAATAAGTATGTTTCCTTTCTTGGCCTCAAAATATGATCCCATTAGTTTCACAATGAGATTAACTTCCAAAATAATTAGAGATCACAAAAATAATCTTTAAGTAGTTCACGATACTATGAAATTAGAGGATAGTGGTATTACCTCTTAAACCTAAATTATAAAAATCCCTTAAAGCTTCATAGATTATGAGGACTAAAGATGTTTCTCAATTTTCTTTTGGAAAGATGTTCAACCTTTCTTGATGACCTTCTTAAGGCATGTCCTCCTACCAGTGGCCTACATTAGGATTACTACTTCTTACTTTCTATACTTATGGATTGGATTGAGTAGGAAGAATCCTTGTAAAATGTTAAGTAGCAAGTGTAGAGGAATAACCAATGTAGTGATTCACTTGTTTTGTCACCTATCACATATTTTAGATATATTAGAAATACTAAATCCATATATATGTAAACTGTATCACAATGAAGTTATATACTAGTGTACTTTAAAATTTGAATGTAATTTTTTTTGTTATTATCGGTAAAGGTGGGTTTTTGGAAGGGCTCAAACCATTTTGCATAAGATATAGTAGATAGATTGAAGACACCCTACAAACTGGCCAAGAAACACCAATAAAAACAAACAAAAATAGGATAAAAAAAAATATAACTCATAAAATAAATAACATCACTAAAATAAAACAACAAAAAACCAACCAAGAGACTATTTAGGTGGTTTCAACCTAAAAAAAATATGGTTGAATTTAGTACTTGATATAGCTCTTTTTAGAGTTATTGAATCAAAGATCCAATATCCTTTTTCACCCACCAAAATTCTCTCTTTAGACTTTGAATGGTCACTTTATTATCTCATGCTTGAGTGACCAAAAGGACTCGTACCCTCATTTATTTTTTCTTCACAAGGAGTGTTGGAAGAAGACTGAGAAACCTATAGAGAAGGACTCTCTACCTTCACAAATAAATTCTCCTCTCCTTCAACCACCTTACTCTTCTCACCCATAGGATCCATTTTGGGGAATAGAATTAAATCATTAACTTGAGGGAGCTCCTTTTTTATTTCCTTTGTTATGACAATTTTTTTTATCCTTTTGGAAAGGAAAGAAATGGTTGAGTGGATTTGAATAGGGAAAAATTGACAAACATTCACAACCACCTAAAACTAAAGCCTTTTCTTGAAACACTAAACTTAGAAGATAAGAAGATAAAAGATGATAGTTCCTTGTCCACATAAATGTTTACATGGAACCTAGAAAACAAAAGATGCTTCTTGGAACTTGTCACACGGTCAATAGCAATGAGTTGTCTAAAAGAGTTAAAAATAACCATCACAAGCTCACCATTTGAATATTCTAGAGGAAGGCCAAGTATTTAGACCCAAATAGGGGCCCTTACAAAATTATTCTTCATAGGATTCAAGCCTAGTTTCCACCTTTAGAGGAAGATCCCCAAATTGAAAAAGAACCAAGGGCCATAGGAAAGAGTTTTGATATAGTCCTTATGCATTGAACAAGAAATGGGAAGAAGTTGTGAAACATGGATAATATTTCCATATAGCCTATTGGAATCCATTTATTGAAATCTCAACATCTCATCACATCGATATTAGGCCTATCACCAACAAAATTGCTAGTGAGACATTTTAAAACCCAAAGGAAGATCTCTCTACAATAGAGTTTGGGACATTGATTTGAATACTATTATTGAAAACAACTAATTCAAGAGGAAAAGATTAAGTAGGGACCATAAATGACATAGAAATTGATTTGAATGCTAGGTGCATCTACCTAAGATCTCCCACCCATGTCTACTAGCCCTATCCTTTTCGGGGTAAAACCAACAACTTGGGGAATCATTAATTCAAATCCAACATAAACCTCCCCATCCATAACAAATTATGATACATGTAAAACCAATATACTTACTAGTAGGAGGGATCCCATCATTTTTCCCACATGACATAAGCTTACTATTATCACTCAATATTGTGCCCTTGCTAAGTTGTAGAAACTTAGCTTACAGGTGAAACATTGGATATCTTCCAGGTTTTTGGGTCACCTATGATGGAAGAGAACCTCTAGAGAGGGCTGGTTCCCTTGGATTTATCACCTAAAATAATTCCTTGCTGAGGAAAGAGAGAATGACTAGCTTGAAAATGAACCTAAACTCAAAGGTGATGCACCAAATGCTTATTTTAGAGCCTATACTACTGTTTGGACTTAAAATGATCAATGATCTACAAGATTTTTTATGCACAAATCAGGTTTCTACATGCTTATACATAAGTATTTCATAGGAAAGATGAGGTATTTTTCAATTCTAAAAGGAACAAAGGCTATCTTCACAATTATAAGTTTCCAAAAAACTATTATCATAACCTATGACCTGCATAAGGCACACATATTTCTGCATAAAGGTGCTGAAAGAATGAGCCATACATTGAAGGATTCATATCAAATCACAGAAAAATACATCTATTATTCATATTCGCACACAAAAGTAGATTGGAGAAGGAAAATTGCTTATATTTCATTGATAAAAAGAAGTGTTACAACTATACAAATCTAGAAATGGAGTCTCTTTTGCTGCTCCAGATTGAAAGAATCTCCAAGAGAATTACAATGCAAAGACAAAAGAGAAAAGAACTAGTGAAAAAATTGCCTAAGGCTTGCCTTTATGCTATTCAACAACTTACAAGAGAATAGGAACATGTGTTCAGAAAGAAGGCAAGTGTTTACTTGAGTTGGCTGAGTCAATCTTCTTTTGGTCGTCCAAAACAATAATGCCTACTTTTTAGCCCCTCAAACTGCTCCAAAAGGTTGTTTGAGTGCTGAAGAAGTCCTCTACTGACCTTGTCTATCATAAAAGTATCTTAAATGGCCCCTAGATTCCCTCAAAATGCTTCAAAATTCCCTAGATACCCTCAAACTTCCTTGTAGCTATTCATTACTTCCCAACATGTGTTAGAAACATAACTGCATGCTTTTAGGCACATGTGAAAAGAGGTTTGAAGGTGAATAAATTCCCTAGGGGCATAGGAGATCTTCAAGGGTAGTTTTTTTGAGACTTGAGATCATCATAAAGCCTTCCTTATCCTTGCATTCTCTTCCTACCCCCATATACTTGGTCAAAATTTATCATTTTCCACTATATCTTGTGTGATACTATCATCAAATATCTATAAATGAGAAGTTATGAAGGAAGCCACCTGCTATAAAAAATTACATATTCTTCATGCTCCTTACAACATTTACATTTCTTGCAAGAATTTCATCTACTGATAATCACATAATTGTGACATCCTTATTTGTTGCCTCTGTCATTTCTAGTACTATCTTCATGAAAATAGAATTGAAACGTCATCATTTTTCTTAGTACTGTCCTCTAAGATCCTTCAAATACACTGCTATTGTCTCACTAGCATCATGATGCATGGTCTTGTCCTTACCAATGTTTATTGCTGCCCATAGTTGAATCTACAACTAGATTGTATGTCTTTGTAGACTATAAGTATCCCTCTTTCACTGGACTGCCCAATGCTTGAGGTGGAATGTCAGATGTTGTAGCCATTGTTTGGCATAATGGAAATTTCATGCAAACACCACAACAACCAGCCATTATATGATGTGAAAAATCTTATGAAGAGAAGAAGCATTTGGTTTAACTCAATTGGATTAGGCATATCATGACATTGACATTGTAGTAATTTTGACAATCAAATCCTCAAAATAGAGAACCAACTATAAACTCAAAATTGGAACTTATACATGTTTCCCAAATTATCATTCCCCATGTAATTGTTTTGGGCATTGAATACATCACTGCATTATCTAGAAAGTGTCATAACATTATCGTTTATTTTCATATTTATCACCTTGTAGCATCAAATCTACAAGAGAATGCCTCTCCATGCAAATCAACAAACTTTATGTATATATAAAATAATCTTTTTGAGCACATCTATAGTCATGACATTACATGAGATCACAAAGTATAGATCATCCTCAGAAAAAACCAAATCAACTAAGTCTACTTAACTTATCATCTGCCATCTAAGACCAAACCCAAAACTCCTAAATCAAGGACAAATATATCCTTTTCCTTAAAATACTTACTGATTAATTATCATTTTATAACCCTCTTGTAGGCAATCATCTACAACTTCAAAAGTTGTATTACAAGGGCTTCTTCAAGGATTTTATCAAATCATGAGGAACTCGGACAATCATGTCATGTAGGTTTCCATGATGGTTTCCCTGAGTACTACCATCAATAGCTATGGGATATTCTTGTGATTTTTCCATGGACTGCACCATTATCTTCATTGCTCACTACCATAACTCTTATGAATTTATCAAATAGTGTCACCACTATCTCTTTCATAGTCCCTTTTACTATCATTTTTTTCTCATTCCACAATATCCTCTTGCATTGTGGAATCATGGAAAAGATTTCCATACCTCCATTTATAAGGATTGACCATATTTATATGCTATCACCTCATCAAAATTGACTTTCCTTTAGACTATCCTTCATGGATTGTATTATAGAGATTTTGTCACTTGGTGATAGGTTTCTTCTTAGACATTAAAACCTTTTAGAATCCATAAACTTCTAGCTTGTAGGTTATCTTTTGTTCATGCTTTCAAAGAGTCTGTCCCTAAATCTTTGTCCATTGTCATGCAATATTTTCATCATAAAAAGGACTATAGTAGACACTACATCTTCTATGGATTACCATCTCATAGACTCTATCATTGATTCCTTGTAGCTCAAATTTTATTTAATATTTACCTTTGAAATTCTATCACATGTTTCTTGCATCTCCTCCTAGTGCTTATATCTTCATAATACATTTAGCCCCTTGACATAATTTTCACTTATGATTGTCCCTTGTCATTTCTTAATCTTGATGCTAATATTTGATAATCATGTGAAAGTAGAGGCTCTATAATATCCTTATTGACATCATTATGAGAAAAAATACAAACCTTTAGAACTTCTTCATAACCTCCCTTTAACACCATTGTTCTCCTCTATATCAAAGTCAAACAATTTTTTTCTTCGAAAGAATAAGGTTCAAAATTATCATATAAAGGATCATATTGTTCTTCAAAAGCATAGAAATCCCTATCAACTATTAACTACCCTTTTGACCTATGAAAGTCATGAAATCTACCACTATATATGGTCTTCTATTAATCAAGGGGTTGTAACTCTTTGCAAATATGCTGACAGTAGTATGTTCTTTTAGTAGTGGAGCTTGAGTTCCTTTACGACACTCAAAACCAATACTATTTTCCAAGAAAGGATCTTTTTACATACATTTTCCCTAATGTTCTTTTAATGACTTTGGAAGAGACATCTTCCTTCTCTTTTACTGTTGATGCAACATTATCTACAAAAGGCACAAAAGTCTTTCTACATCAGACAACTTTAAATAACCTTGTATGCCTTTTCCCAATTGTCTTTTCTTAATGCTTGGATAAGAAACCATAACATGATCACATATATTCCCAAGAGGACCAATGAATGTGAAAAGAAATGCACCCATTCTTAGATGCAATAACTAGTAGCTTATTTATGCATTATCACCCATGGGAACAAGATCCACACTTGCCTATATTAAATAGGGTTTTAGCAGCACATAGTTTACTATTACCATAGAGGCGTCTATGCTTCATTAAACCTAAAGGTCATGAATAAACCCTACAAATCCAAACTTTATAGGAAATTATAAAAAACTAAACAACACTAAGTGTTCGACAAGCATAAAGGAATACCTAACAGAAAATGAGAGAAAAATGCTCAGTCCAACAATGCGGATGAAGATAAAGCATTTTTTGGATCCTTCCAATGAAAGAAACATGCTCAAAACCTCCACCTATTCTCTGAAATGTTCCATGCTCTTCTAATCTTCTTCTTCAATGTGGATTTCCAAGGCAACTAAAACCCTAGAAAGGCTCGACTCAACTCATTAAAACTCAATTTCCCAAACAAACTTCCCCCTAAAATCTCATGCATGTAAACATTTTTATAAGATAAAAGCAATTTTTTTACAAGGCTATAGTTTTAGAAACTTAACATATACCCAATTTTTTTTTTCAATTCTAGGGAAATATTCAAACATCATGAGCAACTTTGTGATTCCTATTTAAATCAATGTGAAAAAATTGGCTAACAAGAAGTAGAGCTGCTACTAGCAGTGAAATAAATTTGTGTTTACTTTCTGAAGTTGAACCTAAGACAATAAGTGAAGCATGTAAAGATGAGCGTTGGATGAAATCTATGAAATAAGAGCTTATGTAGATTGAGAAGAATCAAACATGGGAATTGGTCCCTAGACTAATAGATAAAAATATAATTGGATCAAAATGGGTATTCAAAAACAAGTTGAATGAGAATGGAGAAGTGGTCAGAAATAAAGCTATACTTGTGTGTAGGGGATACTCACAAGTAGAAGGTATAAATTTTCAAGAGACCTTTGCTCTAGTGGCAAGGATGGACGTGATCAAAATGTTTTTGGCATTTTCTGTACATAAAGATTTTAAAGTTTATTAGATGGATGTAAACTCTACATTTTTGAATGGTGAATTAGAGGAAGTATACATGGAACAATCTAAAATATTTCAGTTGTTAGATCAATTGGATATGGTCTGCAAATTGAAAAAGGATTTATATGGATTAAAGAAAGCTCCTAGAGCTTGGTATGCAAGGTTGGACATATATTTGATTCAACAAGGTTTTAATAAGGGTACAACAGATAGTAATTTATATTTCAAAATTGAAAATGAAAAGATCCTTATAGTAGTTGTATATGTTGATGATATTATCTTTGGTGGAAATGAAAAAATGTGCAAAATGTTTACTGAAGAAATGCAAAAAGAGTTTGAGATGTCTATGTTTGGTGAGATGAATTTATTTCTTGATTTGCAAATCAATCAAACAGAAAAAGGGATTTTTATTTCATAGTCAAAATATTTAAAAGATGTTGAAGAAGCTTGGAATGGATGGTTCAAACTGGTATGCACTGCTATGGTGACTGGTTGTAAATTGATAAAAGATAATGATTTGGTGCAAGAGCACCGTTAACTAGGTTTTATTCATCAAGGAAAATAAGGAGTAGATTATAGGATTTAATGAATTTTGTGTTAGAATAAGGTCACGAGACAATTTTTATCATGTATTTGATCATATTTGAGTCATACTAGGTGTCTAAGGTGGACAAATTATTTGACATTGCAAAAATTACATTTTTGGCAAAGTTGTCAAATAATTAAGTTGTAAAAGTTGCTTTTGTAGAAGACCAACAGTCTTAAGCTTTGAAAAGGTGGTTAAGGAAAGTTAGAAAGTCAGTTGGCTTCGAAAAATCATAAATATCTTGTATTTCATTGTTGTAAGGGGTTCTTTTGAATATTTTGAAGAAGAAACATCAAGTTGTGCACTATTTTTGTGATTTTTCTAGATTTTTAGTATTTTCTATCCTTGGTAGAGGCCGTACAACAAATTCTTGATTCAAATATTTGTGAGATAATTTAATACATTGTTTTCACTTGTATTTGAATTCAATTTGAAGGTTCTTTCATAAGTTTTAGTGTACTTATTTGTCTGATTTCATAGACTAGCCAGAAATAGGGCACTTGCGGTTTTGAAGGACTAAAACATGTTTTAAACCATCCCACCTTTCTGTATGATCTGTTACTTGGTGGGATGGAACTAAATCATTATGGAAAGGTATTATAATGGTAATTTTGTGTAGGGGAGGTCTAGAATGGAGTTGGGCATGAAGCCCTAAGGAGAAAATGAAGTTTTCTAAGTGAAATATGGTGGTTTTGATGAGTGAAACTGTGATTTTGTGTAGGGAAGCATTATTTTATGTTTGATTAAGCTTGAGGAGACCATTTTGAACTTTTTTGAAGAGGTTTTGTGTTTTGGGTAGATTGGGAAGTGATATTTTCAATAAGGCCTAGGGTTTCTAGGCATTGATTGATGGTTTCATGGTTTGGCCCATAGATGATTGAATTTTTGAGATCAGATTGAGGTTTCTATGGTTATGACACATTTTAATTGCTTCCCCAAGAGTTGGTCGAGTTTGGGTAATTCTCAAGAGTAGTTGCTTTGGAAAAAGAGGCTAATTAGAAGCCTAAAGTAGTGAGATTCTGAGTTTTGAGTGTTCTGGTTTGAAGTGACCATAGGTGAGTTTTTGATATGTCAAATTTTTTCCAAATAGGTTCTTGATAAGGTTCATGTCATGGTCTAGTGAGGTGTCACTGTGGAGTTACACCCGATTGAGTGAGGTTGGAGTGCTACAAGGAAATAGTGACGAAGGGATGAGATTGAAAGAGTTTGAGCATTTGGTGATCTAATACTTGATTGGTTGATCAAATTGTGATAAGTTATGTTGTATTACCTCCCCCTATTGCATCATGATTCTCCTAAGGTTGATTAGAGCAAGTATAGATCTATGATTGGAGGAATATTGTATTTAACTGCTACTAGATTAGATATATGCATGCAACTTGTCTTGTGACTAGATTTCAAGAAGACCCTAAAGAAACACATGTTGCTGCTATTAATAGGATATTCAAATATTTGAATGGAACTCTAGATTATGGCTTGTGGTATCCTAGGGATACTGATTTTACACTGAGTGCTTACACAAATGCAGATTAGGTAGGTTGTGTTGATGATAGGAAAAGTACAAGTGGTGGTGCATTATTTCTTGGTTGCAGATTGGTGTCATGGTTAAGTAAAAAGTAAGATTTAGTTTCCTTATCCACTATAGAAGCTAAGTATATTTCTATAGCATCTTGCTGTACACAAGTTTTTTGGATGAAACAAACATTGAAAGATATCAAAGTAATGTATGATGATCCTATTTCTATCTTCTATGATAATACAAATGCAATTAACATTTCAAAGAATCTAGTGATGCACTCAAGGACAAAGCATATATCTATTAGGTATCACTTCTTGAGAGAGAAGGTTGTGGAGAATGAAGTAAAGCTTGAGTATGTGCCTACAAAGGATCACATATTTACTAAGGCTCTTCCTAAAGATAATTTTGGGTATCTCCAGGAGAACTTAGGGGTCATTTCCCCTCCTTTCTTGAACTAGATGATATGGATATGCATCAATTCGATCGATCTATGGATCTATCTTTCTTCTAGACTAATATTTGGTGGAAACCTCTTAGGGTGAGTAGGTAGTATCTTGTGTGGTCATTGAAAAATTGTTTGGGTATACTCTTAAGGGGGAGTATTTAGTATTGGTAAGGTCCTTAATGTCAAAGGGGAAAACAATGTTAAATATCTTTTACCTTTTCCATAGATGTCAAAATGGGAGAAGAGTATCATATGAATTTTTTTTATCTAGAGGGAGGATCATGTGAAAAAGCTTATCTATTGAGGGGGAGAAAGTAAAATCATGAGAAAATGTGTCTAGAGATGTGTTTTCTTTGATGGTTTTTCACATCATGTGTTGCCATCAATGATAGAGGGGAAGATTTTTGCAAGTATGATGGTGTTTTCATTGATGTCGATTGGTTGCTATTGTCATTGATGTCAAAAATGTTGGTTATTGGCTATATATGTCGAAGATATTGAGAAAATTGTAATAAAGAAAGGTTGTAGGTATTTAGTGTTTGCTCTGAGTTTTGCTTTAGAATGTGCTGCTATGCTAGTGAGGATTTGATGCATTGTTCATGATTGTTGGAAGCTGTTATATGCAGATTTTTGGTTTCTGGATCATTGTACAATATGATTTATGTTCACCAATTGTGAACCACACTTTTTTGTGTATCTTGTTGAGGTTCGGGAGAAATGTAGTTACCTCAAATTTCTTGTTTGATTTTTATGACTTGTAGTTTTCAACATAAGTTGAAGAGGTTGTGAAAATGTTAATTTTGTTATTTGGAAAGATTAGATAGTGTTTAGGTTGAGTGTGCTTAATTGATTTATGTGTTTCACACTGGTTTTGGCCGACCTTGTGTTAAACACTACTTACAAAGATCATGAAAGTGTGTTAGAATTTTGGGACTTATTTAGGTCCTCATTTAGTGTGTGTTTGGGTCACCCTCATTCTAATTCCACTATAGAATGTTTTGGCACTAACCTAATTTGAATTTGTAAATACAAATGGTATGTGGCCAACCTTGAATGAGTTTCAAAGTTGGAGATGGTATAAATATAAGTTGAGATGTTGAGAAAATGGTGAATGAATGCAAGAGCAAGATAGATGTGAGATAGATGCAAAATAGTGTGTGTGTGTGTGTGATGAAAGTTTGAGTAGATCAGTGCAAAATTCAAGTGGCAAGTTTCTGGAGGTAGTGAGTTGAAGGTGTACTCTTTCATTCAAGCATCTCTGCAAGTGTGTGAGTGAATTGTTGTGGAAATCTCTGATGCATTGAGATTGTTTTCTCTTTGTAACAAATATCTTTTGTCTTCTTTTGTAATTTTGTGGAAGTGAGCCCTCTAGGTGGTTAACCCTTACTAGACAGTGAGTCTTGTTCTAGATAGTGAGTCCTATTTTGGTAGTGAGCCTTTGTATTCAATTTTTATATTCTCTATACTATGAGATAATCCTCACCATGGTTTTTCTCTTGGGTTTTGCACGTAAATCTAGTGTTATTGTGTGCATGGTTTTGTTTCTTTTAGTTTTCACTTTTACACTTAATGATTATTCATATTAGCAGAGTAAAGGATTTGTGAATGATAATAGATCTAATTTATAGTGGAAGTTTTAAAGGTTAAATTTGCTACAACTGATTCACCCCCCTCTCAAATTTCTTGTTCAACACTTGTGGTGTACCTAGTAGCAGTGATCCCAGTAGGCGACTAACAATTGCAGCAGGAGCTTATCCAAGCACGTATGTAGATAGCCTCCCTCCAGGGAAAGATCAAGGGGATGCACACTACAGTGTCTATCTCACGATCACACTGCACTTGATCAATCTCCATTGTGTAGCCTCACCCATAGCCATAGAAAGAGCCAGAGCTAGAGGGCTCCAAGAGCCATATGCTCAGGGCTTAGATAGCCCTTTTGTAAATAATTTTCTAGCCATGACACATATTTGGTAGATCGTTTTGGATGTATGGACACTGATAAATATATACAATAGCCACACATTTTTTGATGATGATGACACAATATATGTACATGACATTGATGTTTACATATATATACATGAGATACTGATTTTGACATTATGGCATTCTTTATTTCATGTGTATGCTCCTTTACTTTCATGTACATTGATGCTATGCATTTTATATGTATGGATCTATGTTTAGATTATATGCTATCATGATTTAATAAACACACATAGATGTATGTTAATTAAATACAATGATCATATAATTGACTAACTAAAAGTTGCAATGTAATGCATGGATACTCAACATAGTAAAAAACATGTATGTATGTCTTTCTCTCTCACACACACATGGTTGCATCATAACACAAGTTTTTTCACAATGTGTTAATGAAAGAATGTCAAAATATGCAATGTTACAACCCTTGAGGAGTGAACATTAAACATATGACACATAGACACTACACATAGTATTGACAAAGATACATTGCATTAATAGGTTCTTTTAGAGGTGCCCATCCATGGATGGAAATCCATAAGCACTTGAGCCATACACAAAGATGACAATGTAAGGGCCTAAAAAATTAGGACTAAAATTTCCCCTTTGATTAGGTGACACATTTACATTCCTTTGATTCTCATAAAGAACTAGGTCACCTACCTTGAAAGTTCTAGGGAGTACATTTTGATTATATCGTCTAGATAATGATCATTGATAAGCTTTAAGATGGTTGAGGGCCCACAACCAACACTCATCAAGCATCTCAAGCTAATGCAAATGATTAGATCAATAAGTCTTGTCATTAATTAACCCTTTAAGGGAAACCGGCAAAGACAAAATTTCCAACTCTAAAGGAATGATTGCTTCGACACCATATACAAGGTTGTAGGGTGTTTTTCTTGTCGTTGTACAAAAACTCATGCGAAAGGCCCACAAATCATATGCTAATTGAATATGCCAACCCTTACCATGTCTGTTTACTATTTTACAAAGAATGAGATTGTTGATGGGTATTTTTGCACTTCTCAACATAGGTAATGCATAAGTTCATCACCTCTCTTGAAAGATAATTTCCTACAAGCAAATTATAGAAAACTATCCCAAGGTCTCTCAGATGTTAGGTCATGATTTGCTTGGAATGTCTTAGTTTGTTCATGTGATTTGCTGGTAATCACAGGGAAACCTTACGTATGTTAAGTTGAAGGGAGATTGATTCCTTAAATGGAGTTCCTAAGATTTTGAAGGTAAGGGGCAATTGTTGCAAGTTTAAAACAACAGTCTAAAACTGCACTCTTATCATCAAATTTGGCTTTACAATGATGCTGGAACTTTGCCTAAATTAGTATTTCAAAGAAGGGTCAAAAGGGAAGGGAAAGGAGGAAGTTCCTAGACCTACAACTACCAATGAATAGTGATAATGGAGGACGCTACAGTGGAAAACCTTCCTGAAACTAAGTTCCACTTAACCAAATCAACTAACAGTATCATGAAACTAGTGCTATCTTCTAAGGTTTGCAGATTTTCAACTGTTCATCCACCATAAAGCATGAATAAAAGATGAATTTTAAGTGGAACAATGAATCTATGTTCAGAATAGCTTTATAGTGCTGTTTATCATCAACAAATAGCAAAAATCTTGAAGAAGGAAGGGCATCAACATGACAGTATTCTTTAGCATCAATGAACAACATTCACTAAACTACTAAAAACATGAAAAATACATAGATCAACAAATTAAATCTACTCAAATCTATCAACTATGGAGAGATGAATCATGAAACATGAAGGAAACTCAAGAATCCACCAAAAGCAATGAATTTCTATTAGAATTTCAGCAGCATGTCATTACAACAACTCAACTCTCTCCCTTGAAAATGAGAGGAGACCCCCCTATTTATATTTTTCGAAAAGTAAAATGAATGGCCGGGATTTAATCTCATTGTTTGGAAAGAATTCATTACAAATTAGGGTTTCACCTACCCCCAATATTTTACAATTTAAAATACTTTCCTTGTCTTTTTCCCTGTTTTGTCTTCTAGTGCCCTGTTACTGTAGCACTTTGTCTTGTAGTCATTTTCCCTTTTGGTTGTAGCTACATAGTGAGGAAATAATCATCTATGGTAGGCTTTCCTTGATTCTTCTAGATAGTGGCATACTCCGTGAATTTACCCATCAGTGCCTGAAGTTTATCCCACTCGATGAAGTTTCTTGGACTTGCTGGTGATCAACTCCCAATTCTTTGTACACTTAGGTGTGTGCTTGATTACTTGCTTTGACTGGGTGAAGGCTCGAGAAAAAAATCCATGAAGTTCAGTGTTAATGAATCTATGGCCCCATTCTCCATTTTCTTGTGGAAAAGTGACTTGATCTTCTCGGGGTCTAGCTCGATGGCGGGCATGTCATAATCCATCATGAGCTTCAGATATTCCTAGCAGTCTACCCAATGTTCTTTGAATCAATCCAAGTCGAGTTCTACTTCATGGAACACCTACTCTAGGAATTCCCTTCCGTGTTCCAGACCCATTTTCCATGTCTCAACTAGCCAATAATCATCCTTCGCTAGGGCCAGCTCCTTCTCCTAGGTCTTCTCGAGCATCTCGAGGATGGCCTTGAGTTTAGGATATGTAATTCTATATAGCTCGGGGTAGTTATTGAAAATTATCTTTTTGCCTTCAAGCTAATTTTGAACTTCCCAGAACTTGTTGGCCATTTGGATGACATGGCCAATGCCCATATCACTATTGTAGAGCACCCGTTGGAACCACTCTACAGTAGCCTTTGTCTAGTTCTTTCTCTTTTCTAGCTTGCTTAGGTGCTCTTTAGAAAGAAGTAGGGGTGGGGTTGATGAAGTCATTGGTAACTCCTCAGTAGAAGACCACTATTGAATGTAGGCAGTGAGGTCTGCTACTTGTTCCTTCAACTCCTCCTTGGAGGATTGATCCTTGTTCATCTAATGAACAATCGTGGTGACCGATCCCTAGAGCTGATCAATATTTTGCTCTCTTGTAGCAGTACCCAAGTCAATGGTGGAGATATTATAGCTAACCCCCTCTCCTTTTTCCACTACTCAGGTGGCACTTTGCATTGTTTTTGATCCAGAGGCATCCATTGTGATGTGGGATCAAACCCTTGACTTCTTTTCCTTCTTTGTTCCCATTTGAGCTCATGCTAGGATAGCCTCTAGTATTTCCTTAGGATCCATGAGAGCAAGGGTCTTATTTTGTAGTTTCCTTTCCAACCACTTAGGCATTTGAGATCCCTCCTTTAGTGATTCATGATCACCTTCTTCTCTTTGAGCATTTTGGATCTCCCTTTCCTCATGGCTTGAGGCTTATTGTTCTATTTTCTCTTCTTCCTCTTCGTCTGAGTCTTAGATTAATATGGTCTTTTCTTCGAGTAGCCCAGTAATAGTTACATTTTCTTTAGGGTTTTCTTCCCCTCTAGGTGCCCTTTCTTCTTCTCGCTTGATCTCTACATGGTGTTCTAGCTCAAGCCTCCTTTTCATTTTAGCCTCTTCTTTAGGCTTATCTTCTTCTTCAACTTCAGCTTCTTTGTTTCCCTCTTCCTTCTCAGGAGGTATTTCTTCCTCTTGATTAGGGATTTTATCTTGCCCACCTACTGGAGGCTCTATAGATATCTCCATGTCATCATCAATTTCCTCTTTTTCTCTAGAAGGCTGCCTCTCAACTTCTTCCTCGACATCCGTGAGTTGCTTGGAAAACTCCTCCTCAAGCTCCTGGTTAGAAGACTCTACTACATATTTAGCACTGAGGACTTCTACATCTTCCTCTGACGACCATGAATCCTCTTCTTCATATGCCACCTCATTGATGGTCATGTTTTGATGCTTTGGGTGCTCATGGTAGTCATCATTGAAGGGATCCTTAAGCTCCTCATCTATTTCTTTAGTAGCCTCCTGTCATCTCTCCATTTCTTCTAAGATTTGCATTGTTGGTTTCATCTTTAGTGGTTTTGTCAGAGGAGGGACTAGAAGTCCAACCATAGCTTTGGCCATCACAACTTGCATTGCAAGATTCATTAGTACCCTAGAGAGTTCCATGGGTATATTTTGTATATGCTTGGTGAAGGCCTTCAGTAGAGTGAGAGTAGGAATTGTAGTTGTTGCTATTGAAGGGATTGCAATTGAGGGAGACATTGAGGAGGATGAGAGTGGAGAGGTTGTATTAAACAAGGTGTCTCACACCATA
Source organism: Sequoia sempervirens (assembly GCA_007258455.2). Lineage (NCBI taxonomy): Eukaryota > Viridiplantae > Streptophyta > Pinopsida > Cupressales > Cupressaceae > Sequoia > Sequoia sempervirens. Next base: position 277,686,166 of record VDFB02000015.1, read on the forward strand.
ATTGGAGTAGTCAGCGAGGTGGAGGAAAAGTGGAATGAGATGTCAACTATGGGCGGAGAGGAAGTGGGTAATGCTTGAAATGTTGGAGGAGGAGTAGTAGCAGTGGTAGTGGTGGTTATGGAAAGAGTAGAGGTGGCAAGTGGTGACTTTGGCTGCTCAACCTCTTCTTCTTCTCCTTTGTGTAGTGGGTCTTCTTGGATTGTTGGCATCTCAGAGGTTCTGCCCAACTTCTTGACCTTCTTCAAGGTCTCACCCTTTGAGGCCTTTCGTGAATACACATTATACTTGGGATGGCACTCAATTACCTCTATTCTCTTTCTCTACCTTATGGTTGGAGGAGACTTGGGAGCTTCCTTAGTTGGGGCAGCAACAGTCCCACTGTCTGTCTCACTCTCGAGCTCATCCTCGAGCTCGCCGTAAGTCAAAGTAGTCCCCTGGAGTTTGAATTGAGCTATTTAGGCATCAATCCATTGCCTCATTCTATACTCCAATGGATTTTTCAGAATGTCGAGGTCATTGAACTCTTCTTCGTTCTGGTCTATTAAGGGAAATGGAAATTTGGTGACATCATACCTTGATCCATAACATTGTTCTCATATTCTACAATCTGATCTAGTACTGAGAATAGATTGAATGTCTTGACAAAGTAGGTGGTCATACACATATAATGCCACATGTGTACCTCATTGTTGCCTCGATATTTTTCCCAAAAATCTTCAAAATTGTGCAAGTGGGCGTATTCTCTTCTAACAAACTTCTTCAACTTACCATAAGGATCCATTCTTGGCCTGGCTATGTGGAGACCTAGATTGTATTCCACAATTTCCTTTTCCAAATATTCAACACATTGGGTAGCTACGAGGGTGTACATTCCCTACCCAAATGTGAGGGGATATGGTATCCCTACCTGATGCTTGCCACTGAGGAGATTACGTGCATTTTGAAACTTCCTAGAGACTTCTAGTAGGATTAAACGGTCATTTAGGTATCGGGGTAGTTTGTATGGCCTTTCGAAGAAGCCCTTTGTTTTGATGTAAGTAAATTTTGGGAACTATATAAATAGAAACCCAAACCTATGAATGAATGCATGAGCGCTATGTGAGACTCTCCTCTCAAAGTCCCCTTTGAGGAGTTTGATAATATGCCCAATGATGGAATCATTCACCCTATAGTAATCCTTCTTGAAATTCTGATTTTGTAATTGTGGGTGCCTATCATATACTTTCAGTTCCCTTCTTGGAGTTGGGCTTTGTGCTACAAACAAAAATCTGTAGGGAAATGATTCAGCCAGGAGATACACCAAACAAGAGGTCATATAGAATTGAGAGGTCCTCTTAATTTCCATGAACTATTGATGCAATTTGTCATTGATCATTTTGGCCCAATGAAACTTGGCCTTTCCTCTGATGATGTCCTCAATGAAGTAGAACATCCAATATTGAAAGTAAGTGGTGGTGGGGATGTCCATGAATCTGCTCAACAAGGTTACCAAGTCATAATAATTTTCATAAAATTCTCTCTTGAACAACTCTTGGGGCACCTTGTTAGCACTACCCCTCTTCTCCTTTAACCCGTATTGGTTAATTAACTTTTTGCATTTTAGGGGGTCGACCTTCCACATATTTTCTACATATTCCTTTTTCATCTCCTCCATAGGGCCAAACATAGGGATGTGGAACATTTTTCCCATGGATCTAGTAGACAGGTCGATGAACACCTTACCCTCATGATTAATAATCCTTTTGGTTTCTGCCTGATAGTCTTCACTGCAAGCCATTACCGATTCTGGGGCCACAAGAGCGGGTGGGAAACCGACTACCTTAGCCAAACCATTCTTTCTGATTTTCCTAGCATTTTCTATGGTGGGGTTGATGATGACCCTCTATCTAAATTCATCTATGTCAACCTGCCTAAGGTTGGTATTTGTGATTGTATCCTAGGTGGTAGTGACCCTGGAGGTGACTTCTATCCCCTAAAACTGATACTTCATTTGATTTTTATCTTCTTTCACTCTTGGGACCTTGGTATACTTCTTCCCTTTCTCTTTCTCTGCGGATGCCCCCGATGGTCTTGCAACCAATTCCATAAATCCTACAAATAGAGGTACAATAAGCATGTTCACATGAAAAATGAGGGGAGCATTAGCAAAATCCTACAAAATAGATGTTAGATCAAGTAATTCATCTTTCACAGATCACAATATTCATCAAAAATCATCATTTGGCTTTTGTTTGGGAAAGATAGAGCAATGCAGGCTCAAGGATGTGGGTTTCCTTGGGCTAAAAGCCATTTAGAGGAAGTAGCAGGAAATGGCTTTGGGGAGGAGGTGACCCACAGGCAGGAAGGATGACTCCATTTTTTAGCTTCAAGTTTTAATTCGTTCATAATGGTGTGGGCAGGAACCCGCCAGATGCCATTAGGTGATGGCCATTTGGAGACAAAAGAGGCAAGGTGACACCTCACAATGGGTGATTCACATAGGTGGGTTCACAAGAGATCTTGGCATTAATTGCTTTGCTTGAGGAGTGTAGGATAACAGAGATAGGTTTGGGCCCCATAGGGAGGGCGGTAGGTTAGGCATGGCCATTTAGAAATGACAATCATAAGGAGGTGGATCATAGGTGGTGGCCCACACTAGAATACATGCATTAAATATTTAGCCATTTTATGTGTAAGGAAGTCAGAGGGAAATGGGCAGCGTGGAGCCCACAGAGTGGATGGGTGAAGGTGATTGACTGTTTGGAGATGGGAAGGAGGAGGGGGCGACCTGCGAATGGACCCCCCAATGTTCCACCTGCAAGGAAGTTTAACTTGAGCACTATTTGGGTGAGCCTTAACAGCGACAAAGTTGGAAAGGTTTGAAGTATGGGAGGATAGAATGGTTTAGCCGTTGATGATGGCATTAGAAACGATGGAAATGAGGGTGAGGAGGTTTTCCAAGAATGACCCACAAACAAGATCCAATGCTTTATGACTATGGCAGACTTGAGACTAGTGGGACCTGCAAGTCAGAGGGCATGTATTGGATGGTCATTCTGAAATAGTGAACAACAATGAGCCACCCACATGCGGAAGTCCACGAAAGTGGACGTGCAAGTGCCTAGGCATTTCCATTTTCACTTAGTTTTCTTTGTTCCACCAGGGTACAATGAAAAGGGGGCGTTTTCCCGCACATGCGGGTGTACCAAGGGAAATGACAGAGACCTCAAGTTTTGGTCAGTAAGTGAACGGAAAAGAGAGGCTCATAGGCTGCAAGGGTATGAATGCCCTGGTCAAGAATGATGAATGATGAGTCGAGTTCCACAAGGCCCTAAATTCCCAATTTTGAAGGATTTTCAAATTTTCAAAAGGTGGGTTTTGTGTGGGGTTTTGTCGTTAACTGGTTGCCTGAGGGTTTAATAGTTTTCCTTAATATTTTTCAAATTTATAAAGAAAACAAATTGGAGCAAGCATGATTAGGGCGGCGGCGAACTCACTTGGTAGACTTGATGAAATGCAATGAAGAAGGAACTTGAATTTGTCGTTGAAGTGATGCGGGCACGAAGGCGATGAAGGTTGGAGGCATGCTGACAATTTTTGACTGGGAATGTCAGTGAAAATGATAGGTGAACTTTTCTATTTATAGGAAATCCAACATCAATTGCCCACATTAAATGCTATATGGTGGCTGATGTGGTTGGTGAACACGCTTTTCAAAATAACCAGCGGCAGGAATGGCGGGGTTCATGGTGCGGGTGGCAGTCAGGAGATTGCCTTTGGGAAGTTTGACGATGGAACAATGACCGACGATGTGGGACTTGCGATGCGAGTGGCAGTTTCACGATTTCCTTTAGGAAGTTTGATGACCGAACGACGATTGGTGAGGTGGGACCCGCAATGTGGGTGTTAGTCTTGGGTTGGTTGCCCAAAAAATGGAAAAAGGTGGATGAAATCATGTGAGGGGAAACCTACATATGCGGACCTGCATGATGCAAAAGGGTCAGTTTTGAAGAATTAAGGAAAACTACCAAAGGAGCTCTGGGAAGGAAAAAGAGTTAAAAATTTCAAGGGTGGTGAAACATGGTCAGCTTAAGATGATAATTTTATGACTCCTTGATCACTTGGGGCTTAAAATAGGGGGCGCACAAAATTAGGCAAAGGAAAAAAGCGAATCAAAAAAAGCAAAAAATGAGAGGGTCCCCATTTCGAATGGGGCGGGTGTGCTATAGGAACAACAAAGCTCAAGATTCTTATTAGATGCTTCCACTTAGCCATTAGATTAAGGATAATATGGTGTAGAAAATCTATGTTGAATGTGGAACTTCTCTAGGAATTGCTTTACTTCCTTGTTCTTGAATGGCGTACCATTGTCAGAGACAAGTGTAGAAGGCAATCCAAAGTGAGCGATGATATTATTTAGAAGGAAGCTACAAATAGCTTCAACGTTCATAGATTGAAGTGGGATAACTTTGACCCACTTTGTGAAGTAATCTGTAGTGGTGATGATAAAGATGTGTCCTTTACAAGAAGGGGGTGATATCTTTATGATAATGTTTGACCCCCCTTTTGCAAAAAGGCCAAGGGGAGGTTTGATTTTGTAACTCGTGTGCAGGAGAATGAATCAGATGACTATATTGTTGACATTGTAGGCACTTAACAAAATCAAAGGAATATTGTTCCATTGTTTGCCAAAGGTACCACATGTGGATCAATTTTTGTATTAGGGATTTATCATCAAAATGTCCACCCCTAGAACCCAAGTGGTCTTCCCTAAGGGCAAGGGGTACTTTTTATTTAATGAGACATCAAAGAAGCAAACCATTGTAATATTTTTGATAAAGAACATTTGATAGGACAACATAGCAGAATGAAAGCTTTCGTATACAAATGTAATCATTTTTCATTGCATCATCAGGGAAGTTTCTAATATTTAGATAGTTGTAGATGTTAGAATAGCATTCTCCCAAGTCCACATGGGAATGCACAAGAGCATTGGATCTAAGTTGATTGGAAACAACAGGATATCGAAGAACATGAACCACAAAGTGGTATTCATTCGTATCCTTATCTGAAGGTACCGGGGAGGTGGCACTGGCCATGGAATTTGCATGTCGGTTTTCTCTTGTAGGGACACTATCTATTGTGAAAGAGGAGAATCAATTAAGAAAATACAAAGAAAGGTCTTGATACTGATACAACTTATTTTTGATAGCTTGGTAGGTTCCTATAAGCTGATTTACAATAAGCTTAAAGTCACAATGTATACAAAGATATTTTATCTATAGTGTGATCGCGACACACAAGCCAAAAATAAGGGCTTCGTACTCAATAATGTTTTTGGTGCAAGGGAATTCCAATTGAAAGGAGAGAGGGGCTAGCTTACCTTTAGGTGAGATTAGAACTATGCTTGCTCCGAAGCTAGTCTAATGTCTTGACCCATCAAAATACATCTTCCACACAAGGTCAGGATTGATTACAAAAATATTCTCATTAGTGAATAAGTCCAAACTAGGGAAGGAATGAGGTGAAGGAGCATCTTCCAGTTGATAAAAAAGTACTTGACCTTTTATCAAATTTTGAGTAACAAACTTTATGCCAAACTCAAAAAGCAGCATTACCCATTTCGCTAACCTCCCAACAAGGTCGCCACTAGAGAAAAAATCCTTAAGAAGATCACTTTTCACATAACATGTGTTTCAACATGAAGAAGATAGTGTCTTAAATTCTACGTCACAAAAATGAGTAAGACATTGCTTCTCTATGGAAGGATAATGAATTTCATAATCAACTAGGATGCAACTAATGTAGTAGATTGCTCTTTCTTTCCCAACATCATCATACTGAGCTAATAAAGCTGCCAAGGTGTAGATGTGACAAGGTAAAGGAAAAAGGGTCTATCTTGCATAGCTGGCATTAGCACAAGAGGATTGGGAAAATAAGTTTTTATTGAATTGAAAGCTTTCTAGCACTCCTCATCCCATATAAAGTGATCATCCTTCTTTAATAAGTGAGTAAAAGAAAGGGTATGATCAACCAATTGAGATATGAATCTATAAATGACCTAAATCTTCCCTTGTAAACTCTATAATTTAGTAGTGTTCCTAGGTGGAGGCATGTTAACAATTGTATCAATCTTATTCATGTTGACTTCAATTCCGTAATGAGAAACTATGAATCCCAAAAGTTTTGCTACATCTACACTGAACACACACTTAAGAGGATTGATTTTCATATTATAGAGTCAAAGCCTTTCAAAAATAAGACAAATGTTCCCTATGTGATCTTGATGGGTTATGGACTTCGCCAAGATATCATCAATGTTTTCTTCTAAGATTTTATGAATGAAGTCATGGAAGATTAAGGTCATTTCCCATTGGTAAGTCACTCTTGCATTCTTTAACCAAAATGACATGAGCACATAACAAAAGGTACCCCAAGGGGTAGCGAAGGCTATCTTATACTGATCTTCCAGATTAATATAAATTTGATTATAACCTGAGAAACCATCCATGAAATACAACAGGGCATGGCTTGCAATTGAATCTACAATCATATCAATATTAGGCAATGGAAAATCATCCTTAAGAGAGGCCTTCTGAAGATCCCAAAATTCAATGCATAGACAAATATGGCCATAAGGTTTACTAATGGAAGCAATATCCAAGATCGAAGGCGAGTATTTGATTGGATGGATAAAGCCTACTTTTAATAGCTTCTCTATCTTATTCTTAACCAACAACGTGACCTTGGGATTGATTTTTCATATTTTTTGCTCAGCAAGCTTGGCATTAGGACATAAAATGATATTGTGAATCAGTATAGACTCATCAATACTAGGAATGTCCTCATATGACCAAGAAAAGATATCAAGATGAAAATGTAGAAGGTTAGAGTGCTCCTTAGCTTCTTCGGAAGAAAGGCACATTCCAATCTTAATCACCTTTTCAAAATATTTAGGATCCATAACGACTTCAGAAGCATCCCCTTTGAGGAGGGGACTGCAATCTTCAGGATGCGGTATTAGAACATTGTTTTCAACATTAGCTAGAGGTTCCTCCTCATCAACATTCATGACAAATTCTCCAAAATATTGCCTATTTTCTCAAGTGATATGGGAATTGTCTCTTATGGCGAAAAGGAGGAAAAGAGGAGTAGGCACCTAAGAATTCCTCCAATGCTTCATCCAAAGAGAAAACATCCAGGTGCACTTCTTTGGCCTTCATCCCATCCTCTATCAATTCAAGATGGACAAAATTGAGAGGCTCAACCGAAATCATGTTAACACTCCACCAATGTTTTTGCTTAGATTGTTCAACAGAGCATCCCAAACCCAGATAGTGCTTGCGAGGCTTAAAATACATAGGGACCTAAATTCCTTGCTTAATACATTCAAGGAATTTATTTGCATAGCCATATTGATAAATGAGCCTATATCTAGGACCATAGCATGTTTACAAAGCTTCAGAAGGTGGTGGTTCCATAGAGAGAGCATTGTAACACTAGTGGAAATCAAATGCATCTACAAGACCAAAACCACTCCCTTATCTAATTCACAAACATTAACCTCTTTAGCGAGAGTAGGATTATCCTCGATATGGGAATGATTGGCTTCCTGAATAGGGTCGCAAATTCCCTTCTCAATGGGAGTTTGATCCATTTCCTTATCAGAGGTATTTGAGGTTATCAAAAGTTTTAGATGACTAGGATTTTCCTTGTATTCTCTGATGAAGAACTCATAGAATTCCAAGGATCCACAATCATCACCAAGAAATGCATTTGATTCATAAGAAGAAGTAGATGGAGAAGACTTAGGACTTTCTATGTCTTTAGGTTGTTCTTCTTTAGTGATGTTCACTTCGGGGATGACCTTTGTGGAGGGTATCACTAAGAAACATGTCATCTCATTAGAGGTTAGAAATGGAATACAATTCTTAAGAGTGGAAACAAATGAATCCCATGTTGGAATATAGTTGTCATTGATGTCAAAAGTGAAAATCATGCAAGGGAGATTATTGGAATAATGATAGAGGATGAGTGTAAGAGTAGTGGATCTGATGGAAAATTTGATAGCCGATTCGAATTGGGTATGTCGAGAGCTTTCTGGAAATGTATTGTGTAGGTTGTGATGTCAATGGAGATGTCAACATTTAATTGTTCATGCTCTTAGTTTAGGGTTTATCAGTTAAACCATACATGTGTAGAAGTTTATAGTCACAATGTTAAAATAGTTTCTATTCTATCGGTGACTTAGTTTTTCAAGTTGCAGGTCACATAAGTTATAACTTATGTCATTGATGTTTGTGAAGTGACCAACTCCATTGTTTCGCTTGGTGGTGTCTACATGTCCATTGAACACCAAAAGAAAATAAAAAATTTGGCTGAGTCATATATTGGGCAACATTTTTCTAAGTTTCTCTAACTTATTGCTTCAAGGATTTTGACTAAGTATAGCTTTGACGATGTTTTTGGCATGTGGTTGAACTCAGGCGGTGTTTTTCTATGTTTCGCTAACTCCCTACCTTGTAGCATTGGTGGTGTTTTGTCTAGTTTGATGAACTTATGAAGACTGCACTTTAAGGATGGTAGCATTTCTAGGAACATGTCTAACTTACCGCTCAACAAAGAAAAGTGAAGTGTGAACCTCAATGAGATGGTGATGTTAGAAGGTGTGTATGTGACATTAGCCCACATACTCTACTAAAATTTTAGTGGGGTCCGATCAAGACCCATGGGGTCAGCGGGAAATGAATGTGATTGAATGTTTAACAGTGCTCATCAATTTTGCTGAGCTTTTGGAGGATCTCGGCTAAGTCCCATGGGGTTAGCAGAAAGTGATGGGGATTAATCCACTATGGATGAATATTGACCATCGATGAAGATGGTGGGAACCGAAAAAGAAAGAAGAATAGGTTGACAGTGGATGATGACATAGGACACTAGGTGGCAAAGAGAAATTACTCGATATATCAACTCACATCATTGTTGTGAGTTGTGTGGTGATGATGTGAATGACAAATGGCAACATCCCATTGACCCCGCAAGGTTTGTGTGGGCCTGTTTTCAAACTTGCAGGATGAGCGGATATTGGACGCGTGTCTTGGTGGACCCCGCGTATGGTGAACAATATATAAATGTGATCAATGGTGGAGATCAAAAGGAAGAAGATCCATTGGTCAAAATTGAAGGATTTGAAGAAGGTTGATTTGATGGTCATGATTTAAGGTTATTGCGATGCACTATGTGATCGCGATGGTTATGTGATCAATGACTGAGATTTAAACAATTGTTTATCAGATGGTTGTGTTTTAAAGTTGTGACAGTGAATGGAAAGCACAAGATCATGGTGTGAAGATAGTAGATCGATGACCAAAATTCAAAGATATAAATTTGAAATGGCTATGATAATGTGAATAAGGGTTTCAACTGGTAACCAACATGCCAATGAGAATTAAATGCTCTATCTATATCAACAACAATTGTAATGAAATTTGAAGCATAGGGTGGTGGTTCAAATGATCATAGAGACAAGAATCAAGATCTGATCGAATGAAAAGAAGGATGCATTGAATGCATAATCATATTTTATGATTCAATACAGAGAATGAGGAAAATTATCTATAACCGAATTAAATGATCGGTGGCTTGATGCAAGATATGGTGATATTTGATAAACCTTATCAGATGTATTTATGATGAGCTAGACAGTGGTGTGTGTGTGTGGCTCAAGGTATAGGTAGTTTTCTGATGAAATTTGCAAGCTAAGGATACCCTAGTAGAAGATTGGAGAAGATCTGATCATGTGTGAGAATCTTGAAGCATTGAATGTAGGTCAATGAGAAAAGATAATTTGTGAAATTATCCAAGTGTAGTTGTAGCTATGTGTGATGTGTTGAATCAGGAAGTGAGGAGAAGTGTGAAGAGTCTTCTAATGCACAAAGTGCTTAACAGAGTGATGTACAACTAAGAATGTAGGATACAAGAGAGTGCAAAGTAGAAGAGAGTGTAGAGCAAAAGTATGTTGTTAAGAGTGCATCTTCAATAGTAGTAGTGTAAGTTGTAGGGTGTACAACAATTCAATAAATGTAATGGTGCACTTTTAGGTTGAGTAAAACTTAATTGTATGCACATATGAAATTGTAACTATGTTGAGGTTATAGCCTCATCGAACTGAGTTGTAGCTAAGACTAGGTGATTGTAGTCTCCTTGGAGTTGTAGCTCCTAAAGCAGGATATAGTAGCATCTTTGAAGTTGTAGCTTCTAAATTAGGGAGTTGAAGCTTCCTTGGGTTGCATCTCTAAATGCTGTAATAGGGATTTTATTTGTGATGCTAGTTTTGAGTAGTAGACACAAGCAAATTTTTTCATTGTGGTTTTTCACATCTTGGGTTTTCCACGTATATTTGGTGTTATGTGTTGATCTCTCTTGTTCTTGTGGTTATTATATCTATTCATGTTTCAATCTACACACTTGAGTTTAAGGATTGAATCTACAAAAATTTTTAGGGACTAAAATTTTTAATATCTACTAATTCACCCCCCTCTCAGTAGATCATTGTGTTCTAACAATTGGTATCAAAGCACTAGGTTCCCTAGGACAAGCTTAATCAGCTCAGGTAGATCTTGGATAAGTGAACACAATGGAATGTCAGAAAGGTTCAATCAAGACACCTAGATTCAATGGAAAAAACTATGCTAAGTGGAGCTCTCTGATGAAGGAATACTTAGGTTCTCTTGGACTTGATGTTTGGACTATGCAGGAAAGAAGGACTATGAGAATAATGAGAAAGCTTGATTTTCTATTATGAACAACTTGTTTGATTATGTGCATAGCAAGGTTATGCATTGTGAAATTGCTTATGATGTCTAGGAAAAACTAAATAAGATCTATGAAGGATACTCCAAGGTGAAGCTAGCAAAGCTACAAATACTAAGAGCTAAATTTGAAAGCTTGCAGATGATTGAAGAAGAAAAAATTGTAGACTATCTTTTGAGAGTTGATGATATAGTGAATGCTATTAGAGGATATGGTGTGGAAATGAAAGAGGATGTTGTTGTGCTAAAGGTTTTGAGGCCCATGGAGACTAAATATGATTCTAAAATTTCTGCCATTGAAGAAGGAAGAGAAATTGATAAACTCACTCTAGATGAGTTACATGGTATATTTACTGTTTATGAAATGAGAATGCCAAGTATTGAGTCTTCTAGAAGAGAAGTTGCATTTAATATTGCTGAGAAAGGAAAGGATGGAGTATAGAAGAAAGAAAAATTTGCATTCACTATTTCAGACATTGAAGAAATTGATGAAGAAGAAGCAAACTTCATAAGGAGACTAAGGAGAGGATATGATAAATATAAAGGTAAGCTACCATTCAAATGCTTCAACTATGGTAGAGTAGGCCATTTTGATTCTAAATTTCCATATGATAAAGTGGATAACTCCAAACAAGAAGGAGATAGTAAAAATAAGAAAGAGTTTTACCCTAAAAGAAGGAATTTTGGAAAGAAGAGTCTATGCATTCAAGAAGAAAGTGATGCTTTTGATGCTAGTGATAGTTCAAATGAGGATAAATATCATTCCCTTGTAATGAGAGAAGATAAAAGAGAATTTCTATTTATGGCTAAAGAAACTAAGGATAAAAAAGATGCACAAATTGAGGATTCACATGAAGAAGAAGAGGAGGCCATTATTGATCTTGAAGGAGAATTAATTAGCGATCTTGAAGATCTTGATAAACTAAGAGATAAATATGATGATGCTAAGAGAGAAAACAATAAATTGAAAAAGAATTCTCAAAAGGAGATTGAAAGATTAACTCAATAACTTGAAGAATCCAATAAGATGATAGTTGGTCTAAAAGTTCATGTAGAAGAGCTCAAAAGAGTTCAAAATGTCAAAATCTAAATTGCAATATGAGATGGATAGATGTTCGAAACTTGAGGCAAAAATAGTTGTCTTAAGAAAAGAATTGGAGAAAGAAAATGAGTAGATCAATAAAGGTCTGAAGTTAAAAGGTGGTACTAATATTCTAGATGAATTTCTAAGTACACAAAAGCCAACTAATAAAGAAAAATTAGGCTTGGGAGTTGAAAAAGGAAAAAGTTCATTTGTTGATGCTTCTGCAAAGATCTATGAAAGATTTAGAGAAGAAGAAAAATCGGACCTCAGTGGAGAAAAATATGACAATGGAGAAGCCTCCAAAGATGAGAAGAAGTCAGATGTAGTTGAGAAATCTATTAAAGAGAAGGAACCGATTGAAGACAAGAAAGTTAACAAAACAATTCCTAATCAACAAAAGAAGAAAAATAATACTAAGAGAACAAACAATGATGGTTTCAACAAAGTACACTATCCAAGGAAACCTAGACAAAGATACCCTCATCTAGTCGAAGGAAACAACATGACCAGGTAGTCATCGTATTTTAATGGGTATTGTTATACTTGTAACAATTTTTGTCATAGGGCTAGAGAGTGTAAAGTCATTCCAAGGAGAAATACAAATTTCATAAGAAAAAATCCATTTGGTCCTTTAGCTAATATGAATGTAGTTTGTTTCAATTGCAATAATTTCGGTCATATAGCTAGAAATTGTAGAGAAAAATTTGTAAGATCGAATGCTCATTCTGAGAAGAAGAAAAACACACCTCCTAGAGATGAAAAGAAAACTGAGATCCTTGAGAAAAAGGAAGAAAAAGTTGAAAATAAACCCAAGAAGGTATGGAAGGAGAAAAAGCAGAACTCTACCCACTCTGTGATTGCCCAAACAACATTATGTGCAAAAGAACAAGATCTACGAGTAATTGATAGTGGCTGTTCCAAGTATATGAATTGAGATAACAACAAATATATTGAACTTAAAATGAGAAAAGGAGGATTAGTGAGCTTAGGTGATAACATTGTTGTTAAGATTTGTGATAAAGGAATTTTGAGCATAGATGGGAAGAACAAAACTAAAGATGTGCTCTATGTTGAAGGTCTAAAACATAATCTTCTTAGTGTCAGCCATATGTGTGATAATGGATACAAAGTTGTATTTGATTCTAAAGGCTACAAGATAAGAATGAATGGTAAAACAAATGCTCAAGGAATAAGGACTGATAGTAATCTCTATACTATATGCAAAGTGGAAGGACAAACGTGTCTAGTCAACCAAATAGATGAGAGATGGTATGGCATAAAAGACTAGGACATGTGAATTTTGACAATCTAGTGAAGATAATCTCACAAGGATTAGTTATAAATATGCCTAAGATTGCAAAACCTGATAATATCATCTTCCAAGGATTTTAGCAAGGAAAGAAAACAAAGTTTAAATTTCCCACAAAGGACTTTTCATCTACAAAACCCTTGGAGATAATTCATACTGATCTATGTGGTCCAATGAGGACAAGGGAATTTCAAGGAGAAAGATATTTCATGCTACTAATTGATGATTTTACCAGAATGGCATGGGTCATAGTTTTGAAGGAGAAGGTTGAAGCATTTGAAAAGTTTAAAATCTATAAGAAGCTAGTAGAAAATGAGACTGGGAGAAGAATCAAATGTCTCAGGTCAGAAAGAGGTGGAGAATTTATGTCATGTGAATTCATGGAGTATTGTGAAGATCATGAATCAAACACTAGTATTTAGCCCCAAGAACGCCATAGTAGAATGGCATGATAGAGTGAAGAAACATGATTATGAAGGAGATGGCTGAAGCCTTGTTGAATGAGGCAAACTTGATAGATACATTTTGGAAAGAAGCAGTACAAACTACTGTATACATTCAAAACATAGCTCTTATTAGATTTAATAGTGGAAAAAAACCATAAGAATTGTGGTTCGGTAGGCCTGCCTCAGTCAAGCATTTCAAATTATTTGGAAGTAAATGCTATATCAAAAGAGAAGCTAAAGATTTGGGAAGTTTTTGAGTCAAGATGTGGTGAAGGGTATTTTTAGGGTATTCCAATCAAAGAAAAGCTTATAAATGTCACAACAAGAGACTGCATAAAATTGTAGAGAGTGTACATGTCAGGGTTGATGAAAATCAAGCCAAGTCCAGTAGAAACAATCTTGAGAGAGAATCAGATGATGAGGATATAGGTGCAACAAAAAAAGAAGAAGAATAGGAAGAGAATGAGCATGAGGGTGAACATGCTCCTACAAAATATGTGCAAGAAGATCATCCTATAGATTAGATAATTGGTGACAAGAATGAAGGTGTGTAGACTAGAAGAAGACTTGCAAAGAAGAAGGAACAAGTGGAATTTTTCCTCTTATCTAAGATTGAACCGAAAAGCTTTGATGAAGCTAGTAAAGATGAGAGTTTGATGAAAGCAATGGAAGAGGAACTCAATCAGATTGAAAAGAACAAAACATGGGAATTGGTTCCTAGACCATCAAGCAAGAATGTAATTGGCACCAAATGGGTGTTTAGAAATAAGTTGAATGAAGATGGAGTTGTGGTCAGAAACAAAGCAAGGTTAGTGTGCAAAAGATATGCTCAAGTAGAAGGTATTGATTTTGAAGAAACATTTGCTCCAATTTCATGATTAAAAGATCTTAGGATGTTTCTTGCATTTTTCATGTATAAAGGTTTTAAAGTATATCAAATGGATTTCAAATCTAAATTTTTGAATGGAAACCTTGAAGAGGAAGTATATATTGAGCAGCCAGAAGGTTTTCAGCTATTAGAGAATGATGATTATGTATACAAATTGAGAAAAGCATTGTATGGTTTGAAGCAAGCACCAAGGGCTTGGTATTCAAGACTGGATCAATATATACAACAACAAGGATTCAAGAAAGGTTGTGCTAATAGCAATATGTATCTCAAATATGAAGGTGATTATATGATCATTGTTGTAGTATATGTAGATGATATTATATTTGGTGGTAGTAGTGATATAATGTGCAAAATATTTGCTACAAACATGCAAGATGAGTTTTAAATGTCCATGCTAGGAGAAATCAAAATTTTCCTTGGTTTGCAAATTACACAAACTAATAAAGGTATATTTATATCAAAAACCAAGTATGCAAAAGAAATGCTCAAAATTTTTGGCATGGAAGATTGTAGACCAGTCAATACTCCCATGATTACTGGCTGCAAATTGAGCAAATTTGATGAGTCACTTGATGTAAATTAGACTACGTATAGATTTATGATTAGAAGTCTACTATATTTAACTGTATCTAGGCCTAATATAATACAAGTGGTTTGTATGGTAGCTAGGTTTCAGGCAGAACCTAAAGAATCACATGTCAATTTAGTCAAGAGAATATTTTGATACATCAAAAGTACTATTGACTATGGATGGTATCCCAAATGCAAAGATTTCACTTTGACAACATACACAGATGTAGATTGGGCAAGAAGTGTGGATGAAAGAAAGAGTACTAGTGGAGGATCCTTCTTTTTGGGAAACAAACTAGTTTCTTGGATGAGTAAAAAGCAAGAGTCTGTCACCCTTTCTACTACAAAAGTAGAATATGTTGCAATAGCTGCATGTTGCACTCAAGTCCTATGGATGAATCATACATTAAAGGAAATCAAGGTAGAGTACAATGAGCCTATCTCGATTCTTTGTGATAATTCAAGTGCCATTAATATCTCAAAGAATCCAGTGATGCACTTTAGAACCAAACATATATCAATCAAGTATCACTTCATCAGAGAAAAGGTTGCAGATAAGGAAGTCAACATGGAGTGTGTTCCTACCAAGGAACAAGTGGTTGATATATTTACAAAGCTTCTTCCTAAAAAATAGTTTGAATACTTGAGACAAAAGCTGGGAGTAGTTTCTTCCACCTCTTATCACCAAACATTAGTGATAGGGCATATATCTAAGGGGACCTTCATTGATCAATATTTTAACCCTAGTTAAGAATAGTGTGATCATGTCATGTAAAATATTATTTTACAATTTCTAATGACTTGATGGTTGCAAAGTTTGTCAATATTGGAACATTCCTCAATGGGAGTGTACCCTTTGCCATTGATGTCAAAGGGGGAGATATGTGAAGCATGCTGAGCAGAGAAGAGATATTTGTCATAGGGGGAGTTGTTATGTTGTTGTGTGAATACTCAGGTTGGTACAAAGCTTCAATGTTATATCTTGTATGAGTACCTCAAGTTTTTCCATCAATTCCAAAGGGGGAGATTGTTAGCATATATTTTTCATTGATGTCAAAAGTGAAAATCATACAAAGGAGATTGTTGGAATAATGATAGAGGATGCGTGTAAGAGTAGTAGATCTAATGGAAAATTTGATGGCCGATTCGAACTGGGTTTCTCGAGAGCTTTCCAAAAAGGTATTGTGCAGGTCATGATGTCAATGGAGACATTTGCATTCAATTGTTCATGCTCTCAGTCTAGGGTTTATCAGTTAAACCCTACGTGTGCAGGAGTTTACAGTCACAATGTTCAAATAGTTTCTTTTATGTAAGTGACTTGGTACTACAGGTTATAGGTCACATAAGTTATAACTTATGTCATTGATGTCCGCGAAGTGATCAACTCCATTGTTTAGGTTGGCGGTGTTTACATGTCTATTGAGTGCCAAAAGAAAAGAAAAATTTGGCTAAGTTATATCTTGGGTGGTGTTTTTTTTAAGTTTCTCTAACTTACCATTTCAAGGATTTTGACTAAGTATAGATTTGGTAGTGTTTGTGGCACATGGTTGAACTCGGGCAGTGTTTTTCTATGTTTCGCTAACTCTCTGCCCTATAGCGTTGGCAGTGTTTTGTCTAGTTTGATGAACTTATGAAGATTACATTTAAGGGTTGGTGGTGTTTTTAGGAACATGTCTAACTTACTACTTAGAAAAGAAAAGTGAAGTGTGTAACCTGATGAGATGGTGACATCAGAAGGTGTGTATGTGGCATTAGCCCGCATACCCCATTGAGATTTTAGTGGGGCCCGATCAAGACTCATGGGGTCAGTGGGGAATGGATGTGATTGAATATTGAAGATCTGATGGTGCTTTTTAATTTCGTTGAGGTTTCTGAGGATCTCGACTAAGTCCTGTGGGGTTAGCAAAAAGCAGTGGAGATTAATCCACGGTGGATGAATACTGATCGTCGATGAAGATCGTGGGACTTGACAAAGAAAGAAGAAAAGGCTGATGGTGGATGATGATGTAGGCCACCAGGTGGCAAAGAGTGATTGGTCAATATATCAACTCACATCATTTTTGTGAGTTGTGTGGTGATGATGTGAATGAAAAATGGAAATAGCTTGCAAACCCCGCAAGTGTGGTCCCGTTTTCAAGCTCGCGGGATGAGTAGATTTTGGACCTCGCGTATGGTGAACAGTAGATAAATGTGATCAATGGTGGAGATCAAAAGGTAGAAGATCCATCAGTCAAGATTGAAAGATTTGAAGAAGGTTGATCTGACAGTCATGATTTAAGGTTATTGTGATGCACTATGTGATCGCGATGGTTATGTGATCAATAATGAAGATTTAAACAACCGTTTATTGTATGGTTGTGCTTTAAAGTTGTGATAGTGAACAAAAATCATAGGATCATGGCACTAAGATAGTAGATTGACAACCAAAATTCAAAGATAGAAATCTGAAATGGCTACGACAGTATGAATAAGGGTTTTGACTGGTAACCGACATTCCAATGAGAATTAAATGGTCTATTTGTTTCAACAGCAATTGTAATGAGATTTTATGCATAGGGCGGTGGTTTAGATGGTTGAAAATATAAGAATCAAGATTAGATCGAATGAATAGAAGGATGCATTGAATGCATAATCTAATTTTAGGGTTCGATAGAGAGAATGAGGAAAATTCTCTATTACCAAATTAAATGCTTGGTGACTTGATGGAAGATACTCAATGGAAGATATGGAGATGTCTTTATGATGAGCTAGATAGTGGTGTGTGCATGTGGCTCAAGGTATAGTAGCTTTCCGGTAAAGTTTTCAAGCTAAGGATACCCTAGCAGAAGATCATAGAAGATTTGATCACATGTGAGAATCTTGAAGCATTGAATGTAGGTCAATAAGAAAAGATAATTTGGGAAATTATCCAAGTGTAGTTGTAGCTGTGTACGATGTGTTGAATTGGGAAGTGAGGAGAAGTGTGAAGAGTCTTCTAGTGCATAGAGTGCTTAACAGAGTGATGTATAGTTGAGAATGCAGGAGACAAGAGAGTGTAGAGTAGAACAGAGTGCAAAGCAGAGGTATGTTGCTGAGAGTGCATCTTCAACAACAGTAGTGTAAGTTGTAGGGTGTGCAACAATTCATTAAATGTAATGGTGCATTTTCAAGTTGAGTATAACTTAATTGTATGCACATATGAACTTGTAATTTTGTTGAGGTTGTAGCCTCATCGAATTGAGTTGTAGCTCAGACTAGGTGATTGTAGTCTCCTTGGAGTTTTAGCTCCTAAAGCAAGGTGTAGTAGTATCTTTGAAGTTGTAGCTTCTAAATTAGGGAGTTGTAGCTTCCTTGGGTTGCAGCTCTAAACATTGTAATAGATATTTCATTTGTGACATTGGATTTGAGTAGTAGACTCAAGCAACTTTTGTCATCATGGTTTTTCCCATCTTGGGTTTTCCACATATATATGGTGTTATGTGTTGATCTCTCTTGTGCTTGTAGTTATTATATCTGTTCATGTTTCAATTTGTACATGTGAGTTTAAGGATTGAATCTACACAAGTTTTTAAGGACTAAAAGTTTTAATATCTACTAATTCACCCCCCTCTTAGTAGATCATTGTGTTATAACAACCCAATTGACAACGGCTAGTTCACAAAGGTGAATAGATTTTGGGTCAACTTTGATCATGACCACTTGATTGTTTGCAAAAAACTTCAAAGAATGATGTAAAGTATAAGTTACAACACCCATAGAATGAATCCAAGATCTCCCAAAAAGAAGATTGTAAGGTAAGGGTCCAGACATCACATAGACCAAGGTGGGTAAGGTAATGGGGCCCAACCACAAAGGAAAGATTATCATGCCTAGAGCTTGTTGGCTAGCATTATCAAATCCATGAATATACAAAGAAGAAGTAGCTAAGGAAGAAGAATCAACTTTAATCTTAGGTAATAGATTTGTACCACAAACATTGTGGGCCAAATTGGTGACGAGGGTATTTCTAATACTAATAGTATTAACATTAACTATAATTATTAAAGGATTTGTTTGCTTTTGCATATTTGGGGGTGGAAGTTCCTATGGATAGAATGTAATATTTGATGAATCTACAAAAATATGAGCCATCAATGCATTACAATCTATGGACCTAGTGGAGGTAGGCAAGAGGATCTTTTACAAGGCTTCTTGAAGCATACCTTGGTAAACCAAAGTGGTCTAAAGAAAATCCCAAAGCGTGATCTTAGGCGAAGTAACACAAAGTTGCTCGACAAGATCATAATCTCTAGGTGCTTTAGTCACAAGTTTAAGTGTTGGAGGAAGATTTGGTTGAGAAGGTGGTAAAGTAGGAACTTGAGTAGGTTGATGTGTAGGAACAAAAAGTGGTTGATCCAAATTCTACTTATTTCTTCTTGTATTATACGTACACCCAACAACATTTTAAGGAGTAGAGTCTATAGCATTTACAAACCTTGAATATAAATATGGTGAATCATCATGATATGGAATTCCACAAATATAATGAATCCTCTTTGGAGAGGGGCTAGCCAAGGTCAAGTAAACAACATGTCTCTTAGGACTTGGAGAAGTCGCAGAGACTACAACAACGTTCACCGACTCCTCAACTTGTGAAGAAGTTTGTTCAAAAAATCAACAGGTAGAGGAAGATGCTTCCAAGAAATCATCTAGAGCATCATCCAAAATATTGAAATCTTCCTTAGAGAAAGCATTATCATAAACACTAAAACATTGCAAAAAAATATCTAAAATTTTCATGTGGGTTTCACCAAAATGTGAGATAAGGTGGATTCACTACTCACAAGTTTCTTCATTCTCAAGAGAATCGCAGGGAGAAAATTCCCTTAACCACTACAATACTAGTTGAATGAAGAAATTTTAAAGAAACCATACATAGACTAATTATCATAAAATACTACTCTAGAATCTGAGAGAAAAGTTTCTAGATTTTTGATGGTGAAGGAAGAGATCTTAGCCAACATATTACAACATAGAATTAGGACACCAGTGTGGCACGTTGGAGTTCGAAGGACGTGTTGAGCAACAAAGAACTCAAGACTCTAAAAAAAAAGGCTAAAAACTTCACTATTTAATAGAATGACAAGATATGAAACAAAAACTAAGAGAAAACACAAGGAGACCTAAAAGAGGACTTACAAACAACCAACCATCTAAATCCTTCCTCCAAGCTCCGCTTTAGCAACCTGCACACAAGATGAACAAGGGAAAAATGTTGGGGCTGTTTTAGGGCTTGCCGTAGTCAAACCCTCATTTTGGTGTTCCCACCTCCATGGAAAACTAGATAATAGAGTAATCGAAGTGGACAAAAGGAAGTGATGAAAACAATTTATGCTTCAGGAGGAGAACCTACACCACAAAATAGTAAATGAGCACATGAGATCTAATCTATTCAAAAATAGAGAAGAGAAAGAGTGTTACTAATAGGCCTTGGCCCCCTCTTGAGCACATGGATGCACCATTGAATACTTGCCAGAGAGTGTTGGCTATTGGAGGGACCCTAGTCTGATAAAGCTTCACTTGTAGAAGTGATATTTCCAAGAGTAGGAGAAGTTGAGAAGTGAAGTGAGAGTGAGAAGAGAGACCATTCAATCACAGATCTATAAACCCCTAAAAATTGAGAGTTAAAGGAAGTTTTGTTGCATGCGAGGGAAGAAAGAGTTGTTCCACTCGAGAGCTTGACTACAAAGAAATGTGTCAAAATCCAAGATTCAAGATTCCCTATTTCAAACTTGGGGAACTGTGAGGACACTAGCGCACCGCATAGGCATCCAAAACACTAGTTTTTGAGAAATGGCTCAATAGGCTATTGTCACTTTGGCATTGGACCACATGGAGTTGGAATCATGAAATTTTGACCCATGAATATTTTGTCATAAATGTATTTAGGTATCATAAAGGCTAGGCAAAGTGCTAAAATGTGAAATTTCCCCTAGGTGCATTCTGTGACATTACATGTAGAAGGAGATGGAGTGGAATTTTGCTTTAGTTTGGAGGGAGACTCACTACCCGAAGATGATTCTATCTTGGGATTCTTCTTATTCTTTTCTTACCCTTGGAAGATTGAGCCATTAGAGCATGATTCTTAGAACTAGGTAGTGCATCCAACTGAACAAACTTGGCTTCATCCCTAGTAAGACACTCACAAAACAACTTAAAAGAAGGAATTTTATAATATTTTCCTATGGAATCTATAGTATAATAGAAAGTAGAAGAAAATATTTGATAAGGGCCTCTTAACTTAGAATCAAGAAGATACATTCATCATCAAATTTATCATGCCCACATCCTTTTAATTGAAACAAAATCAGTTTGAACTATGCAAGAAAATTTTGAATAGAAGGAAATGCATCTAGAGAGAGTAATTGTAGATATGCTTGTAGCTACAAGATTATGAATTGATTGAATTTACCATACAATTCTTCAAGCTTGTCCCAAAGATTCTTATGTGTTTTACACTCTCCAATATGAAACAAGTTATTAGATACATGTAAGCCAATGAGCCCTTTTTCTTCATCCATTTTATTTCAATGGGTAAATTTTTCATGTTCCCTTGTGAATTTAGGTTGTTCTACATCTAACATAGGCCATAAACCCTTAGATTGTAATAATTGAGTCATTTTTAGCTTCCATGTATGATAATTATGTGGAGTGAGTGGTTCAATTTGCCTTAAATCTGCCATATTGGACAAAAGAGCACCAAGAGAGTGGCACTTAATTGTGCCTTTCACCCCCTAGAATGTATTAAAACTGAATTTGCAACCCCCCCAACAAATTACATTGAAAGCTTTTTGTAATTTGTACAAGTGACAAGCTTAAATCAACTGTTTATAATGCATGGTGATTTTTAAAATTTTCAGAAAAAAATGCATGTCAAAACGAAAAATTAAGGTTACAAATAGATTCCTTGTGATTTTCTAAGCAATTTCAAATTTTTTTTTTCCAAATTTTAACTTTGTATGAAAAAGTTATGCTAGTTACAAGTAATAAATGCACTTGTACCTCCAGGTTGAAAAACTAGCAAAAAATAGAAAAATCTACAAAAATAACCTACACCAATGTGAAGCTCATCAAACAATATTTTTGATGATATGTTTTTTACAAAAAAAGGACATCGTGGTGAAAATTTATGAATTTTTGAGGAACTGGTTGAAATTAGGCCCCTACAGTGACGATCCCCTAGCAAAATAATTTTTTTCCAAAAATCAAATTCACCTAAAATAGAAATTTTTTATACGAGGATAAGGATTTTTGGGCCTTCTGAACACAATGAAAAGGTTCATTTGAGTCGAAAATGCTCTAGTAAAAAGTTATTTTCCAGATCTGAACTTCAAACCCTTGTTTGCCAAAGTTGCAAATGGTGACCAAATTGAGTGAAATGAAAGCCAAATTTGGCTTTCTTGAGTCTCTTGGACACAAAGGGATAGCCAAAAATACCACCACTATAGCCAAAATTGCTTCAATCACTAGATCTCACCAGAAAATATACATGCAATATAAGATTAACAGATCTTTGCAAACCCTTTTTGATTCTCAAGATAATATTGAAACACAAGAGAAGAGCATACAAGAATTTACAAGATAAAAAAAACTCAAATCACAATATAAAACTTGATTTTAGAAAATCTCTAATAAAAAAGGAAGGAGATTTCCAAATTCAAAAATTTGATACCATGTTGAAGTGAGCAACCAAGATCTTCAATCTACAACACCAAATCACCTCCACAAGAAATAGAGAGAAGCAACAATGGAAGATGTTATTCCACCAAGAATTATAATATGATACAATAAGATCAAGATGTGATCAATATTATCAAGATGCAAAATATGCAAGAGATGCCTTGCTTAAAAACGCAAGGTGAGAGATAGGATTAGACAAGATCATGACAAGTGTCTTAATTCTATCACATGAGACAACTAACTCATAACTACCTAGGATAATGTAAAGTCTAGATAAGAAAACTAAGACTTCTAGAAGAAATATTATATCCTAAGTAAAATTAACATGTGAACTAAGTCCCCTAAGTCCCTAGTAAAGAATTAACTAGGTACAAGAATTCAATCACACCAACAACGTGAACCTATTTGCATTAATTGTACAAAATCCCTAGTATATGTTGATATTTCCAATTATTTTTTCATAGGAAAAATACCTCCCCACTTATAATCAAGAGTAAAATATCATTTGGTGGAGATAATCCTTCAATTTTCATGGATAGCTAGGTAAATTTTCTATATTGTACCAAACAATGTGATGCACATGTACATTAGAGAAGATGAAGTGTTTGATATTCTACATGCTTTTTTATGATGGACCCTATGGTAGAAATTTTTCTGATAAGATAAGTACCAGCCTACATTGCATAAAGATGCATTAAAATATACAATATGTGATGGATGGCAAAGGATGTTGTCCCACCAATAGTGATGAGATGCCCCTCTAGCCACAATTGATCATATCACCTTTTGAAAAATGGGGACTTAATTTTATTGGTCCAATTTATCCTCCTTCCAATAAGAAGGAATATATATTGGTTTACACTAATTACCTAAAAAAAGTGGGTAAAATTTTAAGCTATGAAACATGAAAGAGACAACAAGGTGTAGTCTAGAAAAATGCACTCTTTGACATTTTCACACCTTGTTTGGGCTGTCTTAATTGAATTGGAATTAATTATGCCTTAATAAGCCCTATTTTGCATCTAAAAGCCTAATAAATTACATTTTTCTAAGGGGAAAACCGATAATAATTAATGCCAACACATAACACTTTACCTTGAGCAATGTGTGTTCCAGGCATATAGACCTGGGACCCATTCACCCATGGGTGAATGGGTCCTCCCTAGGCCTTTGGACCTGGATTTAAATTATGTTTTTGGTAGTATTTTAACATCTCTAAATTAAAATTTTGATGTTGGCTTGTAATGTTTAATTTTTGGGAAATTAAGGATATGTACCTATAAATACAAGGTTATTCTACAAAGTTTTTCCTAGAATTTTGAAGTGAGAAAATGTATAGAAAATTTTATGATCAAGGGAATTCAAGAGAAGATTTATTAGTTATTTATTGTAGTAATCAAGATCTCAAGCATCATGTCAAAGTCTTAAGCATCATGCATTTTTTGAGCTAACATTGTGATGTAGGTTTCAAAGATCAAGTCAAGCATTCAAAGAATAAATTCAAGCATCAAGATCCACATCCATTCAATCCATCTCATGCAAGATCAACATCAACACTTTAGAATTATAAAGGTTTATTCAAGGGTTTGGTGATTTGCAACATAACATTGTTCATTCATCATTCCTTTTCATGTTTCATTATTTCAATTCAAGGTTTAATTACCCAAATAGGGTTTGAGCAAGGAAAATCCCCATTCACCAATTTTTCTCTCTCTCTCTCTCTCTCTCTTGTGTTTGTGCTGCATTTTTTAGGTTGAAGAAGGATTGGATATCTTTTGAAGTGGAAGATTTGAAAAGTTGTCAAAGTTGCAAAAGTTGTCAAAATTATCATCAATTCATAGAAACTCATCTACAACTCTGATTTTTGAATTTTTGACACTAAAACTTGGATCAAATGGAAGCTATAGAGTGACATTAGAGGCTCTTGAAAGTTTTTTGAAAACCTTGAGTAGAGACCCATTTTCCCATGGGTGAATGAGTCCTAGATAGCCTCCTGAAATTTTCTTTTGGTGACTGGTACATAGTGTTTTATCCTTCTTAGATCTTCAAAATTTTTGTTGTTTCTATTAGTATTGACCTTTAAATTAATGTTTCAAGTGTTAATGAGCATAATTGAGTAGATTTTCTATTTTTTAGTTTTTCTCCCAAAAGTGTTGTTCAGGCTAAAACCCCCATCTTCAAGCATAAGGAAATAAGTAGATTCCCTCATTGAGTTGACTCAACTAAGGGTTGTAAGTAAATTATTTTTGTGGATCTTGTTGGAATTGTAAAAATCTGATGATTTTACATATTTTTCATCCCCCTGAGTTTCCATATGAGTCCTCATCATAGGCACATGGTCCTTCCATCGTGACATTTTGTTTGCATTTTGCCTATATTTATCCCAAAATCCATCGGGTCATTGCATTTTCCATGTTGCAGTTCCTATCGGCATAAGCTCATAACTGTCTCCCTGACCCACAATGCATTTTTTGCTAACATATGTTTGCTCCAGGCATATTGGCATGAGTTCTTAATTGTCACAACGATCGACATTCACCTATGGGTATATCAGCGTGATATTCGTGTGGTTTTGGTGAAAGAGGAATGGTCTATCAGTAGGAGTATATTTCACTGGGGTGAGGTCTCCCCGAGTGGGTCGAGTCTCACCAACTAATGCATGTGGGGATTCATCGGTGAGAGCTAAGCGGTATCGGCATTGTGTCTCGGTGAGTGACCTTCGGTCTTGCCGGCGTTACATAAAAGGTTTCTATCAAAAAGGCTCATCGGTGAGAGATGTTTTCTTCAGAATAAGTCACAGCGAATTCAAAGGGGTCTCACCGACCAGCATAAAATGAACACTTCGGTGAGGCTAATGTGATTTCGGAGTATGGTCTTGGCAAGTACGGTGGGTCTTGCCGATAGAACAGGAAGGTCTCTGTCAGTGAGAAAATTGGTTTGTCTTGGTGATCTGAAGTGAGCTCGGGGTGACTCTTGGGTAACGAAGTATTGTCTATATAGTGTCTCCTCGACGGTTGAAGGTTACAACGACACACAAGAGATAAGAGGGATTTGGGAAAAACATAATGTAATCTACAAGAGGTCTCCCCAATATCAGAGTGTTACAGGATACATGTCGAACGAAGGAATATGTCTCGAGGAAACATAATGTGATTGATATGATTTTTCCCCGATGGTAGATAAGTCACGATGAAATAGAAGGAACCAAGGGGATGAATGGCGATATAATTTCCTTCAGCATACTTACAGGGTTGTCTCGGCGAATGTCTACTGATAATTAACGAAGACTCAAACACTGTGGCCGACATGATAATTTCTAAATGCAGTTGCAGGCCGACATGGATTTTCCTAAATACTACGGCTGGCTGACTTGGAATATGAAACGATGTGTCTGTTCAGATGTTGGTGTATAAATGCTCATTCCCGATTATGAATGGAATCATTAGATCATATTAGATTATAGTAGGTAGATTAGGAATGGATACAGTAGAATAAAGTTCTCATATCAGAAACTATGATGCATGTTTTCAAATGGCGATTTCAATGAAAATCAGTTGTTGTGGTTTATTTCTGGTGTCAATTGTCTATTGATTTTATTGCAAAGTATTGCCAAGCTGTCTCCAAGTTGATTCTTTCTAGTTGTTTAGATTGATATAACAAGTTTATTTTTAGTTTATCAGTACAAATTTGCTGTATCTGTGTGATTAATTGATTGGTTATTTCAAGGAGAGATTAAATCCTCTTAGTTGATCACAGTAATCAGGGAGATTCATCTAGATTATTAAAGTAGAGCTCAGTAGTCATAATCCTGCATGTTTATATTTGTTATAAATAGATCATATGCCGACAATTTGAGTTTCTTCCAAAATAAGTTGCCCATTTCTGTTTCATTTGATTCTGCATACCCAATAAGGCACTGGTCTCTGCAATTTCATCATTTAAATTCATTCATTTCCTTTACATATGTTAATTAAGCATTTTAGGATTTAGATTTAGAAGATTGCTATTGCTATTTGTATCAAGTTTGAATTCATTTTTTCACTTCCATCTGCCATTGTGGACAAATCACTGCGAGAAGAATAATTATAAGTCAAATATGCTTCATTCAGATAGGTACACCCACCTAGGTCTAGCAACACCTGAAGAGTAGAAGGTTTAATTCTTTTGACCTTGTCTGTTACCCTGAAACATATCAAGAGATTGGCAGCCTCTTGAGGCATCCCGCCTGCATTTTTGAGAGCTAACATATCTCATTTCCTAATGAAATAGTGAGAAATAGGTCCATCTATACAATTTTGGTGAACCCCCCTCTTATAACATTATCCTATTTTTTGTTGTTTCGTTTTGGTGAACCTAATGTAGTGCAACAAAATTCTAAAATTTGGAGTCCATTCAAACTCTAGATCTATGATTTGCATTACTTTGCATTGATTTGCATCTCATTTAGGCTTGTTAACTTTCATTACTTTTTATCTCATTTAGGGTTTTAGGTTTTCATTTTTTCATTCTTTAAAATTTGAAAAATTCAAAAAATTTATTCACTTTGTAGAGTGTTTACATAACATTGCATGATCAATCACTTAAATCAGAAAATTGAATCAAAATTGCATTTCAAATTAGGTATTTTTTTCTTGTCATTTAACATCACTTTACACTTTCATTTAGATATGATTTTCCAAAAAATTGAAACTGTAACCTACCTGTTTACAATCAAAATATGAAAACATAAGTATTAACTCAGAAATATGTAATGTGCTCCCTTGTATTGTTCTGTTTGAAATGTCTTTATGTTAATTCCTCTATTTGTACCTACATTCTTCTATATTTCATAAACCTTTATCTTTTCTTTTGTCTTGTGTTTTCCTTTTGGGGATGAGGGAAGGAATCGAGACATTTAAATCTCTTCCATGCTTTTTTTATTTGATCGGTAATAGAGAGTTTTTTTATTTTATTAAAATTTAAAAAGAAATTACAAAAGATTAACCTAGCTCTAGCCATAGAAGGATTCAAATGGTGAAACCACCTCTAGTAAAGAAGAACAATAGACACCACAAAGAAACCTTTACAACCATAAGACCTTCAAAAAAGGCCTATTAACAAGTCTACAATTTTGACATTCAACTTGGTCTTTTCTTGGTCCGAGACCGAAGGACCATAATGAAACTTCTCTTTTTGAAATTCTTGTCTTTCCTCCCCTTGATGACTTGCCAGTCGTCCTCCACCTTTGCAACGTTCTTCTACTAGTCCAAAGATTTACCTTTCATAGGAAGCCCACCTTCCTCCAATTCTACCTCCTCCTTCCACCATGCCTTAGATGCATCATTGTGCACCCATGAATCTTCAACCTGTACTTTCCCATTCTGACCTTCTTCTCCAAAACTCTCAACTTTTTCCTACACCTTTGCCAGGATTGATTTCTCTCTATAGTCTGGAGTTTTAGCACCATGAAGTTTTATCTCTGCTTTAACTTCTAAAGCTCTCTGTACCTCAACACCATTCGAGATGGGTATCTCAATATGACCCGATTCCCCTAGCTATTCTGAACCCCTATTTGACTGAGGGAGTTCTATGTTTCCCACCACCTAAGGACTATTCTTATCCTGCTTTCCCTTACTCTCACTCTATTTCTCTATTGTATAATGTTTGTGTGAGACATCCTGCCACCATGTCGCTGGTTTGGACCATTTGGGTTTTACACAGTGTAGCAATATGGCTAGTCTAAAAAAATCTCCTGCATTGAAAATGTACCCCTTCATAGTCCAAGGGCTGTACGTAGCATCCTTTGGAGGTTTTAATTGAGACCTCTTCTGGTAGTGCCTTTGAGAATTCCATCTCCACCAAAATCTAGACATAGGTCAAGTGCAAAAGATTTGAAGAACCTTCATCAACCATCAAAAAATACCCTAAAGAATTTCCTATAGCCTCTAAGCAGGACTCAAACTAGAAATGAAGAGGTAGGTTTGGGAGTCTTACCCACAGAGGAAATTTATTGAAAGTCTTTGTTACAGGGTTGAAAGTCAAATGCCAAGGCTTTAAGGATAGAGCACATTTCTCCTCCTAGCTCTAGAAGTAATCACACAAAATTTTATTTTTGTCCACCATCATTTGAAAAAACACAATAAAAAATCCTCTAGCAGCTGGGTAGATTTGGATACAACCATCTAAAATAGGTTCCTAGTGCTCAGAGATCCATTTATGTAAATCATACAGACAAGACCAAAAACCCCTGAATCGTCCTATCAACCCTAAATGTGAAAACACTTTAACATTGTGCATTACCTCTTCTTCAAGCTCTTCCTGCAAGGAAACTAATGTTTTGTTGGCCTTCACTTGTTTAGAAATCTTCCCCATTTCCTGGTGTTGAGCTTCCCTTGCTCGACTTCCCCCAACCTTCACTCTGAAGCCTTGCTTGTCACAGTGTTCTTCACATTTTGAGCAATCCCTTATTTTTTTTTCTAAGGACCTCTACCTAGAAAACCATACCTCACCCTTGCGGCTCTTTGAGAAAAGAGCCATTGCTTTAGTTTTGTGCCTCCCAAGCACAGGTAACTTGGGTCCTTCAGTTCCAATGCCCCCTTTGTTGAGCACACCTACCAAACCAATCCTTTGGTCACTCTATGCTTTCTGAGCACCACTATCCTACCTTTTGCTATCCTTCTTGTGGTTTGTTCTCTGCAAAGCATCTGCACTTTGGTTTCCCCATTCAAAATTTTTACTATTACCAACACCATCGATTCAAAGACCTATGGATTTCTCATGAGAAGCCCTTCCTAAGTTTGGCCCAGAAAAAACCCCCGCTTCCATAGGAACCCGCAAATGACCGTTATCCTCCATCCTCTCACAAGTCTCTTCCATGTTGATCGAAAATATTTTCTTTGTTTTCATTCTCTATGTGTCATTCTTCTAGTTGCATGTGTTATTTGGGGAATGGTGACATTTATGATCTCTATAATATCATTGTAGCAAAGAAATATGCTGACCCCAAATCCATGGATCCCTTGTGTGTTATTTTGGTATTTTATTTGGGGGAAACCCCTCTTTTATGTTGTAGCTTCCTTTGGAAACATATGCTTAGAATAGGGCTTTCCAATATAATCTCTCATGTCTTCTTTATTGTTTAGCATTTATCATTGGATAATTTAAAGTGATTTCTCATAGCATGGTGTTTAGAAATTTCTTTAAAGTGAGGGCATACATTGGCATTATATTTTGACATTTTGACTAAATCTTATGTTTCATAGTGCAATATCATTTCTTCATATGATGTGTCTTCTTCTTGGTGGTGTCATTCAGTTTGATGTCCTCCAAGATTGCAACCTTTCTAATCATATGAAATTCCTCTTAGTGGTAATGCTACACATTGCATTCCCTAAGTTATGAATCTTTTATCTTTGACTTGTCTACTCTTGGAGATATCGGGCACAATGTTGCCTAAGAGGAAACCTTACATGAACGAAGGAAAAC
Organism: Sequoia sempervirens; assembly: GCA_007258455.2. Classification (NCBI taxonomy): domain Eukaryota; kingdom Viridiplantae; phylum Streptophyta; class Pinopsida; order Cupressales; family Cupressaceae; genus Sequoia; species Sequoia sempervirens. The sequence continues at coordinate 277,716,419 of VDFB02000015.1, forward strand.
CCCTTTGAACATCCTATTGCTATGTTTTTTCATAAGTTCCTAGCATAACACAACTTGCTATCCTTGTGAAGCTCGAAGTCATAACCTTTTTCATGGCCACCAAGCATAACACACCTTGCTTGCTAGTAGGGCCATATTTGTTCATGAGTGCTTAGCATATCATATCTTGCTAAGCCTTATGGAGCTCAAAGTTCATATTGTGTGGTGCCTTATCAAAGTTATTAGAGGTATAAATTTGGTATGGTTAGTTCAATGGGAGCCTAATAAGACTCTCTCATTGGCCACCTTATAGGGGCTCACCTAGTGGAAAGCAAATTTCACTAGCCTGTGTGAGTACATTGTTGTTTGTAGAGTGAACAACGGGTTTCACTTGTAAACATTCTTTTGGAAAAAAAGCTAAGGATTGATCCACATCAAGTTGGAAAAATAGTCGAGGCTTGATCCACCCCTTTTTCTTTTTCTTTGATTAGTCTTTGATATTGTATGTTTGTATACCTTGTCTTTCTACTACATATCATACATCTTGTGTGTGTTCCTTTGTGCTTATGTTGTCTTGCCATGGGATCTTGATTCTGGGGGCTTGGCCACCTCCTTGATCTTTGTCATCCCATCTCACTAACATTTGTACACTTAGAACCCCTCTTGGTGCATATTTTTCTAATTTAGTGTGAGTTTGATGCTAGGTCATCCTCTCACTAAAGTGGGGGCTAAACATAGTGTAGAAAAATATACTCCTTCATATTTTCACTTTTTTTGGGCCCTCTTAATCAAATTGGACTTAATTATGCTTTAAGAAGCCTTATTTTGCATCTACAAGAATAATAAATTACATTTTATGAAGGGGAAACCTAACAATAATTAATGCTAACACATAAAACTTTACCTTGAGCAATGTGCGTTCCAAGAATAGGGACTTGGGACCCATTCACCCATGAGCGAATGGGTCCTCCCTAGGTTTTTAGCCATAATTTAAATTAATTTTTTTCGTGATATTTAAAAATCTCTAAATTCAAATTTTGATGTTGACTTGTAATAATTAATTTTTGATAAATTAAGGATACATACCTATAAATACACGGTTATTCTACTAAGTTTTTCCTAGCATTTTGAAGTGAGAAAAAGTATAGAAAAGTTTATGATAAAGGGAATTCAAGAGCAGATTTAAATTTATGATGAGGTTTTTAAATTTGATGAATGGTTTGAGTATGATACCACATCTCATCATGATTTAGAATATGAGAGTTTTATATTTTCAATACAATTTGATGAATCCATGATGAGAAAGGGAGACTGTAACAGTGGTATTTTAGGTGTTAAGGGGAATACTAATTGCAATGAGGTTAGACACCTGGAATTACACAATATTCATGAGAATCCACTACTAGTCAAACAAGCCAAGGTGTTTGATAGAGGAAATTTTTTCCCTTAAGGTTTGGGGGCCATGGGCCTCTAGTTTGAGGATTGAAGCCAATGGTTCATATGAGGCTTCTAAAATGAATTACAATGTTTCCTTGTAAATTTATATACATAGGGTTGGGTGTGTTTGATTTCTGTTGTGTCTACTTTCCTTGTCTGGGTAAGCCCCTTTTTGGCCTTCTACCCTAGTCTGCTTCAACCAAATATTTTGTTCTCTTCATACCCACCAGGGGTATGCATCCCCGAGCATGAGCCACTATTAGAGCTTCTAAAATCCTGATGGATTTTCATCTCCATGGGTTTGATTAGCCTTTGATTAAAACTTTTCCTCATAGATGAGTAGGGTTTTATCTTAAAGTATCTAAAAGTTATAAATTTTGGTTGACTTGCTCAATCGGTAATCGACCCCTTAAGTCATTTCATAAGCCATCCGACATGTTGATCTACCGGCCCCATTAGCCTAAAGAACTGGTTATCAAATTTTCCCACCATGTTAAGTGTTCCTAAAGTAGGGTTTTAAATTTAACCCAGAGACTTGTGTGTTAAGCCATTAAACCTAGAGGGTCCCATCGTCATCATTCGGTCCATTTAATGCTAATATTATGTGATGTGCAGGTTGCAAGATTTGAAAATCAGGGAGAAGATCTCAACCGTACCCCACCATCACGCAGGAGTTAAGTGACAACAAGTTAAATATGGAGAGGTCAGTGAGAAGCTGACGCATGTTTGATGTAGAGTGCGAGACCTACTCCCCACTACCAATCCCGTGGGACCGCATGTTCAACGAGTGGCTGAGATGAAGTGGGTGGAATGATCTTCACTATTCCCTGCCTACTCACTAAATTAAAGTAAGTGATGGTTAAAACCAGTGAGATCAGTGAGATCTCGACACCTATCCTCCATTTTCTTAGACTGTGGAGACCACACACAGTGATGGTGTTATCCGACATGGATGAAAATTATTGGTTGTTAAGTGTTTCAAAAAAGCACCATTGGAAGTCAATGAAAGTCAAATGAAGGTTGGCTGTACAATCATCCATCAAGGTAGAGAATCAAAGGATATCATTCAAAGTTGGAAAAATAGCATGTGACATCCATTTTTATTCTAAGTAGCCAACTTGCATTAATGGATGATAGCCTGCAAAGCGATTGAGTTGATATCAATTCGTGTGATGACACAAATACTAGTAATCATGAAGGATATTCTATAGACTCGATGCAAATGGGGAATTGAACGGTGCCAATACACCTACCAACGGGCTGCTAAGGTTACACATGTGTGATAAACATCTAGTGTGGATGTCATTGCTTTACTTGATAAATACAATAGAGGTAGTTGCTATTTGCATCATTATCATTTAGCAGTTAAGAATTTTCTAGTGTGAGTAGTTATCAAAAGAGAGGATGAGTAAACCAGTGAGAAGATCCATTCACTTGAATTCATTAAAGTCTAGGTCAGACACACAAGGAGTTGCTCACACCATGAAAGTAGGCATTTCTTCTGAAAGGTCTAGACTGGCACCTAGTAAATGCATTCAAAGGTTGCAATTTCAAAATGATTCTATAGAAGGAATAGATGACAAAGGAAAGGGTCCAATGCAGTCTCTTATGGGGTCAGAGCGGAAAGCAAGGCATGGATGTGGCTCCTACAGATGCCAACATTCTCCTATCAACCTCACGAGCAGTTCCCTTGACAGTGGCTCTGAAACCAACTCTGCTTAGGTCGATACTTGGCCTTGTTAAATGACAGCTTGCCCTCTTACGAGGAGGTGATCTTTGTCTTGCCACTGGCGGTTAAGATCCCTAGTGGGAAAATGAAAACCATGGTGAATGAATAAAGAAAAAAGAAGGAAGCTGAGGTATCTTCCCTTCCTCTGGTGATGAAAAGAAGTGGTTGTGTGTATCATGGGCGTAATGTTGGTGGTGGTGGGGTGATAGGAAATTGAGAATTGGTTGTGTGTGGAGTTGGTACTTTTTGTGTTGATGCATTGTGCTCTTGTGGTCTTGGTTCCGACGTATGTGGCACTTTTTGGTTTTTAACGTTGGTCATATGCTTGCATGGCATTTTTGGGTACTTGGTGAGCGATGATGCACATGGTGACAAAGGAGAGTTTTGGAAACAAATTGCATTTCTCCTCTCGGTTAGCAGATGTTTTTTGTTGTGGATTTTGGAATGCAAAAGAAAAATGCAGTCAAAATTTTGATAAAATGAAAAATATATATTGAAACTGTAATTGAGCCCTAAGCTTGTTGCTTCCCTTGCATTATAAAAGGGAAACCAAGGCTCATTTTGGGAGAGAAGAATATAGAATATGGCTAGGGTTTTGGTCGAAAGTATATTAGTAAATAGGAATAGACTAGTCTGTCAACTTTGAGTTTTATGAAGGAACATATGCAATTACCTTAAACTGTTTCTTAGACATGGTTCAAAGTACAAGTTAATATATATAATTATGATATATTTTTCTCCTCTCGCAAGTCTGGGTGAATTCTGAATGAAATATTAATGATATTTCATTCTACTTTGAATATTTGTTTAGATGCATGTCTCTAGTATTTGTGTTGATTCAAATAATCAATTAAATACTTAGATGGGGCCATGAATTTACTTTTATTTACAAAGGATTTGATAAGTATTGATATATTAGAAAACTCGAGCTCCATGATGCTAAGTATTGTGTGGGTAGTTTATTTTATTATTGGGTCATTTCTATTTTATTGAGTCTTGCATATGTAACTCCATTTTTTCCAATAAATATGACACTGATATGTTCCTTAACGATTCACCTAAGGGGTTAATCAAATAATCATTCAATGACCAACCTGTAGCTAGGATTTAAATTTTCTTGATAATTCATTGATTCAAATATTCATGTACGTCAATTTATATCAAGGATGTTGTCATTTTGATGAACGGGTAGAAAATTACTTAGAGACGAGCCAATTTCTAGGTAATTATTACATAATTATCCTTCATCCAAGTGTGATCTATGTTATGAAGTGTTCAACATAGCTAAATATTAAATGAACACACTAGGAATACCCTCCTTGGTTCAACAGAGCCTAAAGTGTAGAAGATCTCAGTCATCGGCTAGATCTTGTTAGTTGGCCATTCATTCCAAGAGTCTTGAGTATAGGAACTAGCTATTCCTAAGAGATATCTTAGGTGCAATGGAAAACACCAATAGAATAGCGACTTTTTTGGGGAATGAACTTAGAAGTCCGGTTGTAGTTTTTCTTATCAAAGAGTCATTGCAATCTTTGAATCTTATTTGTAATTGGAGGTTGAAAATTATTGACTCATATTTTCCCATCCGAGTCACCAATAGAATGGCGACTCTGCTGGGGAGAATTTGAGAAAATTCTCAATGAAGAATCTAGAAACAGAGTCATATCATTTTTATTGAATCATATTATTGTTTTCCATTCTGAATTGAGTTCAAATATTGAAGGATTCAAAGCCTGGAGAAAGAATTTGTTGTAGATAACCAGAAAATTTAAAGATCTGCAGTGCTTTGCTAGTGAAAGGAACTCTGAAACAAAATTACATGTGAAAGAACTTCCTGCTGTTTGAAGTTCAGTCCTCTAAGAAAAGAGGTGGTGACTCTATCAGAAGAACCTGTTGAAGAGGTGAATACAGTTCCATATCTACAATATTTTGAACATAATTTGCAACAGTTGCAATGTTTCCAGGTATTCTTCACACATTTTAACATCTTATGAACAACTTTGCTTCCCTATTGGGTGGTTTAGCACTAGATCAGGGAACATTCAAGAATCTTAGCATGCTTCATATTAAATTTATGTAATAGATTGCAAGAGGCATGCCATGTTGTAGATCTTAGTCAACCTTTTTGTTGAATACTTTTGCTAAGATCTTGAGATTATGCTTGTAAAAGGAATTGAAGTGGTGTTGAATAAATTGTATAAACATTTTAAATTCCTTTTTTTTAAGAATTAAGGGGTGAGTTGTCGATTTGTGCCATCTAGTACAAACATGGATAGAAATACACAAGTCAATTAACCTAGGGTCCATCAGGATGGCTTCTGTACTGATAGGTACAAAGCTATCAACTTTGACGATATTTGTGGCTACCCAAATGTTATGCCACCCAAGATCAGGGATAAGAAACCAAAGTTTAGTGGAGAAAAATCTGAATCAACAAAAGGACATATGCAAGAGTTTGTAGATATAATGGGAGATTATGAGGTTAACCTTGAAGATGTGGTGATGAAACTCTTTGTTCAATCATTAAAAGGTGATGCAATAGATTGGTTCTCTTTTCTACCTACTGCCTCAATACATTGTTGGAATGAACTTAAGGATGCTTTCCTTGAGAAATTTGGTAGTAGAGTAAACCCAATTGTGGCAAGGAGAAACTTCATGGAGATATTTAAAGGTAAGGATGAATTGGTCCCTGCATTTAACCTTGGATTTGCCAAAGTTATAAGGGAAATCCCTGAATACATAAGACCAAATGATGCTAAATGTTTAGTTTTATATTTAGGAGCATTTGAAAAGAAGATGAGTTTCCTATTGAGAGATAAATAACCAACTACCTTGCAACAAGCTTATTAGGAAGCTATGAATATTGAAAATAATTTGAAGTACTCAATTATGAAGAGATTTGCAGTAACCAATCCTACTAGTTCTTGTAGTGTCCAAAAAATTTGACTAGGTCAATTAGAAAATAGAAGTGTTCATTAGGATGAGGATTCTTTAGATATTGTACTTACATCAAACAATGCAGAGCAAGCATCAACTTTTTCCCTGCCATGCAGGGGAGGGATGAACTTGATGTTATGTATTGGAAATTTGTATGAGATAAAGAGGCATCCAAATGAGTCAACATACGACTTGTTTTCAAGGTTCTTGGATATTTTAATGTAAATTCCCACATGATTATACCAAGTGAATAGATGTGTATCAATCTATTATGTGAAGCCTACACATCAGGATCAAGCCAGTGGCCTGAAGATATGAGGCCCCATAGCATTGACCAAGTGGTGGATTGGATAAGTATAGTTGAAGAGGTTAAGCATGGTGATATGTATTCCATTGCATCCCACCATGTAGATAGTGATTGTCATAATGAGGATAGATAGAGAATAACATTGTCAGACCCAAAGGAAGCATCAATATCAGGTTAGTTAGCTATTGAGTGCTATCATTTCACAAATAGTTTGAAGGTAGATGCATCCGATAGTGATGAGGATGAAGAAAAAAAATGTGAAGTCAAGGAGATCATCTCTCATTTTTCCCCTCTAGATACCTTGAGCCATGAGCTTACATAGGAGATGCATGAAACTGCATAAATGCATTTTTCTAGAATTGATCATGTGTCATATGATAGTGAGGATACTCTTGATACGGCTCAAGCAAAGAGTTAGAGAATTGAAGTTGATTCTACACCATCTTCAGTTGAATATGATTCCTCTTATGAGTTAGAGGTTGAATCTATGGCTTCTAGAAGTGGGTATGTCAATTTGAAGGAATCTGCTTTTTAGGAAGTGAAAAATTCTCTTCATGTGAAGAATTTTCAGAGCATGGATCAATAGTTGTGGGCATAAGTGATGAAGAAGTGGGTGAATCCGCTTCTCTTTGTTCCTCAAGTGACTATACTAATTATGAAGGATTGGAAAACCTAGGTCAAGGGATTTTTCATGAT
>VDFB02000015.1:278463917-278554834 GCA_007258455.2 Sequoia sempervirens
TTGCATTAGTTTTGTTGATTTGGTGTTCTTGGGGCCTTCCATTTTACTCTAGGAGGTTAAGTGTTGATGCTATTATTTAGGATGGTGACAATAGAAGTATTTCTTGGTTAGCAGATTTTAGAGACATGGTTGTGATTTCCTTGCCTCATACTTGTGACAATGATGATGGGTATTATGTCTTATGGTTGAGTAGGGTGACTTGTATTTTTCCTAGGATCAAGACTAATGACGAGTTAGCTAATGTGCTTCTCTAAGTTACTTTAGTAGGGTATGCTCCATGGAATTGATTTCGGTCCTCTAAGGAATTTTAGTTGTGGCTTGGATGGTGTCTTCATTTTGAGATTTCAAGAGAGAAGAATTTGGTTTAAGTATTGTGGATTTTCAATGGAACATTATAAACATGGTGCTCAAGATAAATGGTTGCAATCATAGAGTATTTTCATACACCTTTCCATCATATGTCCTTTGGTATATTTCCATTTTAGGCTCTTTATAGTTATGACTCTCTCTCTTTTGTTGACTTATTATTTTCAAATAGTAGATCCTCTACATCAAGTGACCTTTTCTTACAAATTCAAGAGGACCTATGGTCACTCAAAGACCATTCACATCTTTCATGAAATAAAAAATGTATGCAGATAGGAAGAGAATAGATAGAATCTTTGAGGTTGAAGTTTTCCCCGGTGTACATTCTAATTTCTAGATTGGATATTTCTTTAGGTTGTAGCCCTATAGTTAGAGTATCCTAAGGAAAGGTAGAGTAGAAAAGATCAATGGATCTCATGAAGTCATTAGGAAGAATGCAAAGGTAGTTATTGAGTTGGATGTGCCACAAGTTTGTAACATACATAATACCTTTCATGTTTCATGTCTCTTGCGAGTGGTGGGACAACAAATTATAATATCTTTTGAATTTTCGCCATTATATGATGAGAGGAAACAAAATGTGACACCTGAAAGAGTTATGGAAACAAGAGAGGAGAAGCCAAGGAGAAAAAGGTATCATCCAACACTCAATCAAATGGAAATATTTTCCCAATGGAGACGCAATGGAAGAGATAGAAGGTCACTTCCTATAGTGTATAAAAATGTACTCCTTTACATTTTCACACTTTTTTTGGGTCTCCTTAGTTAAATTGGACTTAATTATGCCTTAATAAGAACTATTTTACATATTCAAGCCTAATAAATTACATTTTCTAAAGGGTAATCCCAACTATAATTAATGCCAACACATAATTAATTACCTTGAGCAATGTGTGTTACAAGAAAAAGGACCTAGGACTGATTCACCCATGGGAGAATGGGTCCTCCCTAGTCCTTTGAACCTAAATTTAAAATATTTTTTTGGTGGTCTTTTAATATCCTAAATTCAAATTTCAATGTCGGCTTGTATATTTAAATTTTGGGAAATTAAGGATATATACCTATAAATACAAGGTTATTTCATCAATTTAAATCCTAGGAAGAATCTAGAGTTTTCATGCAAGCATTCCTAAAGAAAATATTATGATCAAATTTCAATGTCGGCTTGTAATGTTTAAATTTTAGCAAATTAATGATACATACTTATAAATACAAGGTTATTTCATCAATTCAAATCCTAAGAAGAATATAGAGTTTTCATGTAAGAATTCCTAAAGAAAATATTATGATCAAGGGAATTCAAGAGCAAATTTGTTAGTGATTTATTGCAGCAATCAAGATCTCAAGCATCATGCCAAAGTCTCTTGAAATTATGCATGTTTTTGGAGCTAACATTTTGATGTAGGTTTCAAAGATCAAATCCAACATTCAAGTCACATTCCAAGCATCAATATCGACATCCATTAAATCCATTTCATGCAAGATCAAGCTCAATATTTCATACTTCCAAAGGTTTATTCAAGGGTTTGGTGAGTTGGAACATAGCACTTGTTCATTCATCATTCCTTTGATATTTCATTATTTCAGTTCAAGGTTTAATTACCAAAATAGGGTTTGACCAAGGAAAACCACTATTCACCAAAAACAAATAATTATTCCCTCTTGTATTTTTTTTGTAGATCTTAGGTTGAAGAAGGATTGAAGATCTCTTGAAGAAAAAATTTGGAAAAGTTGTCAACATTTTAATCAATCCATGGAAACTCAGCTACAATATTTATTTCCAACTTTTTGACACTAAAACATGGATCAAACAGAAGCTACAAATTAACATCAGAGGCTACCAAAATCTGGTTTAAACCCCTACACAAAAACCCATTCACCTATAGGAAAATGAGACCCAATTAGCCTCTTGAAACTATATTTTGGTGACATGTACACATCACTCTATCATTTCTAGATCTATTGGAACTCTGTTGTGTATGTATTTATTATGCTTTAAATTGATGTTTCAAGTTTGAATTGCAATGATTGATTTGATTTACTATTTTTAGTTTTTCTCCCAAAAGTGTTGTTTAGGTTGATACCCATGTCCTCAATGATAAGGAAATCAGTAGATTCCTTCATTGAGTTGACTCACCTAAGGTTGTAAGTCAATTCTTTGTGTGGATCTCATTTCCTAATGAAATAAAGGAAAATAGGTCTACCACACACCTCACACATCACTTTGGCCCCACACAAAATATTTTTCTTTATTTCATTGTGGTGAACATATTTTATATATTTCATTTTGGTGAACTTGCCATTCTTGCAGTATAAAATTTCTAAATATGGAGTCCATTCAAACTCTATATCTAGGATATGCATTACTTTGCATTGCATTGCATTGATTTGCATCTCATTTATGGTTGTTAACTTGCATTAGTTTGCATTTCATTTAGGATTTTAGGTTTGCATTTTGTATTCTTTAAAATCAAAAAAAATCAAAAGATTTCATTAATTTTACATAGTACTTACATAACATTGCATGATCAATCACTTAAATAAGAAAATCACATCAAAATTGCATCTCAAATTATGTTTTTTTGATTGTCATTTAGCACCATTTCACACTTGCATTTCAATATGATTTTCCAGAAATCTTAAACTATAACTACCTATTTGCAACCAAAATCCAGAAACATAAACATTAACTCAAAAATCTATAATTTAATTTTTCAAACCCTTGACAAAAGACCCATTCTCCCACGGGTGAATGACTCCTTGATCAAAATTGTTTCTAAATTTTTGTCCACTAAAAACCCTTTGTCTACATTATGTGCTTCTACATTCAACTTTCTATTTCAATTTTAAGAAATTACTATTTTTCTACAATCACTTGCATTAAGGTTAATTGATTGATTCAAGTGCATTTAAAACATAAATTGGAATTAAAAGACATCATTTTTAGGTTTTTTCATAGTATAATCAGAAAATTATCTTGTTTAAAATCTAGAAATTTCTCTCTTTTTACATATTTACATTGCACATCCTATTATTGATTGTTTGTTGCTTATTCTCCATTTTGGGTGCACCTCAAGTTTTTTGAAACTTGTATGAGCTTCACAACCTGGTGTCCTATTTCCAATACTCTAGTGAGACATAGCTCTAGACTCATGCAATCCTACACTAGTGCATCCATTATGGATCTTGAGTTCTCTAGCTCTTTCACTCATAGTGTTGACTCTAGTCAACCTATCATGGACCATACCCTTGACACTTCAATTCTATGACCTCTTTACCAACAAACAATGTTATTAATGCTGAATTAATGGTTGCTAATGTCCCTCAAGAGAACCTAAGATAAATGGATGAAGAATTAGACAAACTGCAAAACTTTGTGAGTTTTGAATACATTGTTGGTATTGCGATTACTGTCATAGATAGCATGAGGAGAATTATTAATAATGAACTAGGAATAGAAGTTGTGCATAGCCTATCTCATATCATTAATAAAAATTTCCCTACAATGACTAGTTGTGCTCAAACTTTGGGATATACTCAAATCCAAGGTGGAAGTCTAATTCCTCCTTCCACAACCATGACCTCTATTCCAACATACACTAATCCAACTATTAATACAACCATACAACCCACTAGCAATTTTTCAATACTACCTTAGTTATTTCCACCGGGAATCCCCTTAGGTTTTTTCATTCAAATCTCATATCTCCTAACCCATCTCCTCTCACAAATTTTCAATTCACTTGTCCTCTAAACACATATACACCTCCACCATATTCACCTCCATCTCAAATCACAAACAATGATCATGTCCTTAACCAACTCTTGCAAATATTTTCATCCCTCCAACAACAAATTGCTACATTGAACCAAAAATAAAAATAGCCAACCTTCACAATATGTCAAAAGAAACCCATTATCCTTGGAGATATTGAGAACACAAATGCCACAAGGCATAGAGATTCCTAGATTTGAGAAATATGGTGAGAAAGGAGATCATGTTAGCCATGTTTCCACATACACAACCTTATGTAGTGACTTTATTTTTGAAGATAAACTCTTGGATAAACTCTTCCCTATATCCTTGAAAGATATTGCCTTGGAATGGTTTTTTTTCCTTACCAAATAACTCAATATGTTCATTTAATGAACTTGTTGATGTCTTTCTTAATAATTTCCAAATACACATGGGTCCCAAGATGACCTTAGCAAATTTAATGAAATGTAAGCAAAAAGATGATCAAAAGGTCACTAACTTTATCACTTGTTATCAATTGTGTTACTCATAAATCAACATTAGGATTCCCAATGTTGATCTCCAATGAATGTTAATTGAGAATTTGCAACATAAGCTACAAGATAAGATTGGGATGATGAAATTTCCCTCCTTCACACAATTGTGTATTGCCCTTCGTGATAACCAAAATTTTATTAGTAGTCATGAAGTGAAAACTCCCTCTAACCATCCTAAAAGATTTGAATACATGCCTCAAACCAAATATCAATAATTCAAGAAACCAAATAAGGGATTTATACAACTCAATTCCCCTAAGCCAACTCAACATGTTGACTCTCAAGTGGCTGCTATAAAGAAAACAAAACTATACACATTTGGGGAGAGGAATAGACAATTTACCCCTCTACCCGATTCCCTTCATTCCATCATTTTAGCTCTTAAATAAGAACTTAATTTCCTTACCTCCTATTAGAGCTCTTGATCCTACTAATCCTTTACCTCCAAACTATATACAAAATTCCTCTTGCCATTATTGCTGACAAAATGGACATGATACAAAACATTCTAAGCATCTTAAAAATGTTGTACAAGACCTCATTGATTCTAATCACATTAAAATTAGTGGTGTTAATAATCAAGGTAATAAGTCTATTACCCATCCCAACCAAAAGCTACAAATATTTACCAATCCTATTCCAAATAATAACATCTTCTATGTCAAAGCTAGTGAAACCAAGAATGATGTGATGAATGTTGACATGAATAATGACAACTTCAATAATAATGAGGAAAATCATATGGATAATATGATTGGAATCAATGGAGTTCAACCTCATAAGGGCCAAACCAATATGTCCTTTGACATTTTTTTCTCACAAAATGACAATTAAACATGCACCTGCCCGATGGTCATCTTTACATTGCCAAAAGAATCAATGACAAGCCTACTAATGGGATACTAATTGATCTTGTCTATATAGAGAATGTGATAACTGAAGAATTATTGTTTGTGCATGAACTTTATCAAGATACTTGTGAACAACCAAAAGCATGGATCAAAACACATAATGGTTTTTCTTGCCCTATGATAGGTTCGATAACTCTTCCTCTAAAAGTTGGACCGAAGCAATTGAATGTCTCATTCTCCATCATCTTGACGTTGGATCAATTCCATGTGAAGTTAGGATACCCATGGATTTTTTCCATGAATTTCATCTCATCGCTCATTCACAAATGCTTGAAGTTTCCATTTAACAATCAAATCTTTACTATGCACCATCATGGCTTTGATCCTGTGTCTTCCCATGGGAATTTCTCATAGGATTTATTTTGGCCCGAACCTATGGAACCTATTAGGCCTCATGAGGACTTCTTTTTCAGATATTATTAAAAAGAAAGTGGTTGAACAACCTCCCATTTCTCCTTTTGTTCATCCCTTATGAAAAGAAAGGAAACCTATGGTTGATAAACCCACTCCTACACAATTGAAACTTGAAAACCAAACAAAAAGAAACCAAAATGATAGAGAGTGTAGGCATAGACATCATGCTATTTCTAATATGTTACAAGCAAAAGATGAATCAACACCTCAAAATAAAACAACTCAAGAAATGCATGATGATTCTCCACCTTCACCACAAGAAGAAAATCCTAAATCTTGATAACAAAAATAACAAAAACAACAAGCACCTTCCATGGATATTATCATAAGACCTCCTATTGTGATTAACTTGGATGAGACTACTAATATTGATGAGGAAGTGCATAGCATGAGATGAATTTACTGTTTTCCTCTTCCATGAGCTTAAATGATAACAACCATGATGATCCTCCTGATGGAACCCCTAAATTTCTTTGTGTTCCATTGGTATAATTTTGCAAAATTTGGTTGTTCTCATGACCTAGGGCTTAGGGTTTCACTTATTATCATGCTTTCAGGTTTTTGTGTTCTAAAACCTTTTCTAAGAAAAATCCTAAGTCTGAATCCTTTGCAAATTGTTATGTTTCGCAATTGACTTCCTGTCACTAGTTTTCGGTCTTTCAAGTCGTGAATTAATCCTTTTAACCTATCCTATTACCAACCCCTAAGTCGTTGCAATCCTGGTAGTTACCCGTCATTTTATTAAAAACATTACCTTATGTTATACGTGTTGCAAATCCTTAAATACTTGATGTGTGGTCCTAGGTCTGAGTTAAATTTTTTCATGTGTTGATCTAATGTCATAGATTAATTTTTCATGTGCCTTCCCATTGTTTACCTAGCAAGGTCCCCTTTTTAAGAACTAACATATGCACGTGCATAATTAACAATCTTATGTAGGTTGTTGGATCACTGCAATCAAATCCTGACCGCTCCCCATGCACCCGCTCAGATATTTTTCTCATTATAATATTCTCATGGGCTGGTAGGTGAGTGCCACATGTCCTTCTATAGCGGAGGGCCCGATGTCTTTGAAATTTAGTAGGTAGTAGGATAAAGCGGATCAACGATGGGGATTGAATGACGCAACTGCATCTAGGTTGTTCCCTGCTTCCCCATCTAATTTTATTTTGCATTAAAATAGTATCATAGGTCAATGGGTGGATGACATGTTTCCCCTTGTCAGAGAGACCCATTGGGATTTAAAGGAAGTGATCACTCTAGTTTAATGAGATCAATGGTCGAAGATGGGTGACATGGGTCAATCTTGACAACTCTCTACCATCCCATGGGCGACCCACCTTTGCTTCTCATCTCTTAATGGGGAAGCGGGAGAGCACCATGTGGATTCATCTGAATGATAGAAGAAACATTAGAAAAGGGAAAATATTAATGAAATATTTCAGTGCAAGGGTATGGATGGTAAAGTCTATGTTACTAAAGGGAAATATGAGGCACATTTTTTAAAAATAGATGAGATCTTTTGATCTTGGCCATCAGTTGTATTTGAGGATTATGTGCACATGCAAGTAGTCTTGTGTTAAGGCACACACATGTTGAAGGTGTGAAATTCAATCTTAGCCCTTCCCTACCTCCCCATTGCTGAAATTTGCACACGAGTTAAGGCTCGCAGGGAAGCAAGGAAGCTAACATGTGGATTTTCCCATCGACAGTAAGGATGGTGAAGCCCGCGAATGACTGGGAGCTCAGGTCCACACGACCTATATTTGATTGGTCGAGAATGATTAAAGGACTAAAATCAACTTTTTCAAACTTTGTTGACTAAATCTAGGTTGTCTATTTGGTCATCTCATTTTGTAATCAACAATCCACATTCAAAATTAAGTTTGAAGGAAAATGAGTTATTCTGGCTTGCTCAGGTGAACCATAAGGGAAGAAAATATGCAGAGCTACCGAATTGGAAGGTTTTAAAGCCATTAAAACCTATTTTAAAGAATAATTGAATATTTTCAAAAGAATCCTATGCATTCCAAGAGCTCTTGCTATGATTTTTAGGCTTGTTTGGTGACAAAATTAGGGTTTTTGAGCGTCTAGAAAACTAGTAAGTAAAAAAACTTCCTTGATTCTCCATTTTCTTATAACTTGTTAAATTACACTCACTCAATCATTTTGTCACTAGGGTTTCATTGCTTATGTATTTCTTTTAAGGTTTGACGTAGTTTCAAAGAAATTAGCTTATTTGATTCTATGTTTTTTAGTCAAAGCATCCTTGAATCATGGCTTCGAAAGTCAAAGTATCCTCATCCAAGGGAGAGGCCTCTGGCTTAAAAACTCCCCTCAGACCTATAGTCAAAGACTTAATTGACTAGTTAAAACCCTCAGCCTCTAAAAAACATGTCGGGGGAAACAAATTGTAGAAGGATTAGTGGCTAAGCAAGATGCTATCATGGATGCTACATTGCCTTATATTGGGTGGAAAATGTTCAACTGTTGGTTTGGGAATAGGAATTGTGGCATTCCTATGGGTAACCCTTGGAATCTAGACTTGCGAAAGTTAAGTGTGTCCAATGTCTATATGGATGTGGATTTGTTAAAAGCCTTGGCAGAAACTATGACCCAGTCACAAGGACTATGAGGAAATTTGATGGAATAGATATGGTTAAGGTCACTAGGGAGGAGATTGCATAAATTTTCAAGCTCACCAAGTGGAATGAGGACATGGTTCCCATTGATGAGAACAAATTCAGGGCAAATTATGAGAAGGTAAAGCATGTGTTCAAGATTTCAATTCTACCAAATTATTTGGCCTCTATGGATGGTAGGAAGGTAGTCTTGGGTCGTTCAGACAAGGAACCCTATCCCATCAAATATTTTGTGACTTATTTCCAAAGGACCTTCTATTCAATTTTCCAAATTATTGGTTATAACCTGGTCATATGCATACCTAGGGCTTGGATGTACATGACAGCCCACATTCAGCATTTAGCATACTGCACATTGTATGATTATGGAGGGTACTTGGTAGAGAGAATTTATGAGGGTTTGGTTGAATCGAGGAAGGGTAAGGATGGAGTAAAATTCTCTTGGTACTCACTATTTATGCATATGTTATTATTCAAAGGTGCTTCATATTTTGGTCAAGATATGACATTGGAACAAAGGAAAGGTAACTTGGAGCTTCTTGTGCAATTATGGACTACGGTCCTAAATAAGGGTGATAAAAAGTTTGATTACGTGTTGTTCCAAAACTTTTTTTCTTCCAAACTTAGGAGAGTATTAATGATGAACATGCCAAGAATCCCTATAGAATTGCATGATTTTTTGAGGCCTAAGGAAAGGAGGCCAGAACTTGGTGTTGATCACAATTGGGGGCATGCTATCCCTTATCCTACTTACACTGTTTTGAGAGTCTATGGTTCAACTATTTCACCCCACTTACTGCCCAAAGATGTGTCAGAAAGGAATGGATTTTTAGAAGTAATGTGGAAATTGGGGAATGTGGAAAACATCCACCTCAAGGATCAGGGAAAGGGAACATTATTCCCTTCATATACTTTTTTTTCATATTGTGTAATGATTAAAGGAGGATGGGATCATATAAATGATATTCTTAAACCATTGAATATGAGAAGAGAAGCAGCAAGAAACCATGACCCTGAAGGTTTTATGCCGGTTGAAGATGAGGAATAGGAGCTCGAAGTTTATTCATAATTTTTCTTTCCCTAAGGATGTCATTAGGAACATTTTTTATCTTATAAATTAGGAGGAAAAAAAATAAAAATGGATTGATTTTGATAAACTACAAAGGAAAATTAGGGAAAAGGATCCACAATTCACTACCCTTACAAAAATTCCAAATGAAATGCAAATGATTGATTTTTTTCCAAAAATTTGAGATAGTACTAGGGCATTTAGAAAGTGAGAGATTGATCTAGGACAAAGGAAATTCCATTACTATAGATTAACAAGAGGTGGGGGATACCCCTGTAATGGAAGATAAGTCATCTTAACAGCCACCTGAGCAACATAAAGTACTTGTTATCAAAAGAAAGAAAAGTAAGGCAAAGAGAACAGATACAACTACTACCCCTTCTCAACTAGAGAAGCAAAGAAGTCCTTTTTCAATGCCACAAATTCCACCACCATCTCCCCCAAGGTCATCTGGACTTGAACTCATTGTCATTGATTCTCCACCAAGGAAAGCATCACCACCAAAAGAGCCACCTCAAAAGAAGCAAAAGGTTCAATCAGCTAGTTTGGTGGACTATGAGGAGGATTTTGATGATGAGATCCTAGTAACACAAGAAGAAATGAAACAAGGGATGCCATCTCCACCAAGGGAGATTATGCCACAACATCTTGGTTTGAGACTAAGCAAGGTTGATCTCACTGGCTTAAATAGCTAAAATGATGTGAGAGAAGAGGCATGTAATAAATTCACAGATGATGATTCTTTTATGCAGTCCAAGGCCTTCATGGAGTTTTTCTGGAGGGAAAGGAAGGATGAATTTGTGAATAATGTTGCAGAATAGAGGAGCCTGCATCTTGAACTACATGATTCAGTCATCCAAGCAAGAGTAATAAAAGAGATGAAGGAGAAATATAAAAAAAATTTGCAACTGAGGGTAGAGAATTGGTTAGAAAAAGTGGAATTCTTTTATTGATCGAATGGGATTTTTCTTTTGCATTGAATTTGACACAATAAAGAGATATGATAGACCTCTCTACAACTTAGAGGAGGAAGCTACAATTACATTGCAAGGATCTATATTTAGTGAACAATGAGACATGTTAGTAATCTAGGCCCTAGCCCCCAATACCAAGAAGCCTGATATTGCAAAGCCTGTTGTAGATTATAGGGGAGGCTTGATAATAAAGAGAGTTTCAGAAACCTCAACAATTAAGGCAACAACAATGTTAGTAAATTTTGCTCAATTTACAAAGGAAACAATAGAATCAGTGACTGCTGAGAAGGAACAATTTAAAAAAAAGTACAATGATTTGTTGGTTTATTATGGAAAGAATCAACAACAAACAATGCAACTACAAATAGAATTGGCATTGTTGAAAGAGAAACTACAAAATTTGTAGTCAGGAGAGCCAACAAAAACTAATACTACCTCATCTTCTACTTCACAAGATCCAACACCTATTGTTTCCACATCTCCAACAAGTTCTTCATGGGAAATGTGCCCATTTCAATTAAAGAACCTATCACATCAAAGGAACCATAGGAAGAAGAGGTTAGCAGGGAAGAACTACTTCAAAAGTTAAAGGAGTATGAAGAGAAATGTGACAAACATGATAGAGAATTTTTTGTTAGCAATATGAAAATTGTCACTACATTATTAGAGCATCTGAATAGAGGAGTGAACAACAAATTAATTAGTATCCATGCTAATTATTCTTCCATGAAAGATGCAATAAATAACTTTGATATTGATAAGGAGTTGGAAATTCCTCTAATGGAGACATGGATCCCAAGACTACAAGACTTGTGGATAATGGTTGTGGGAGCCAAGCATGATGTCAATGCACCAAAGAATATCAAGCCAACCCTCAAGACTATAAATGGAATTCAAGAGTTTAGAGGAAAAATAGAGCCTTAGGAAGACAAGATAAGGGAGTTGCTCAAGAATTTTCATGAAATGAATCATGGTCTCCTTCCATCCATATTAAAAGATGATGGTAATATTAAAACCCTATAGGATTTGAGGAAGGATGCAAATGAAGTGATTTCAAAGCAAGCAACTCTAATTTGTCAAGGAAATTATATGAGCATGTTGAAAAAGAAAACATGGATATGCTCACTCATGCAGGAGTTATTTTGGAAGAATTTGACAAAGAGACAAACCAGATGGTAACTAAATATGCCCCTTATAGAAAAAAAAAGTTGATGAAATCATAAAATTTAATTGGCCTACAGAAGAGGAATTCCAAGCCTGGAAATATAAGTGTTTTGATGTCCTTGAGGATTGAGCTATGGCTATTAGGTGACATTGCAATTTTGGCCTTGTGAATCTACAACTATGGTGAATAACAGATGGGAGAAGCACAATGCATAGCCTGGAACTAGTAAATATTATGCTTTTGTTCAAGTATGGATAAAATATTTTCTTCTCCCCAATTTGAATTTGGTGACAAGGTTGCAGACATGGAAGAGTTTCTTATCTTTTATGCCTTATACATTTTATGCTTTCTTTCATCTTTTCTTGGTTACATGGACACATTTTTGGAGCACGTGGATATTTTCAAATCAGCTCAAAGATTCCTTTTGGAATGTGGGACCTGATCTTCAACAACAAATGAAAATAACTTTTGTCTCAAGTAACATTTCCCTCCATTTGAGATTGCAAATATAACTACAAAGGGAATGAATTTTGTAATAGTCCAATAGAACAGTGACATGTGTACTTTTTGTCCTAAAGCTTATTTGCTCCTTTATTTCTGTAAGAAGGAATTCAAGGCTAGAAGTATGGGCTGGTTGATTTTAATTGATCATAGAGCATTTTGTAAATAATATAGTGAGCATTTTTGAGTTCTATATTAGGTTTCAAGTCTATCAATTCATATGTAATTTTGATAGCAATACTAGTAGTTGAATACAAAATGGTTCAAATTCAAAGGCATTTCTCTCCTATGTACTTGTTTCATGAATTATGAATAATATAATCAAGGATTATCTTATTTGTCTTCATTGATTTCTAGTGGATGTGTAGTTTTTTTCTTTCTCTTAATTCAAATAATTCATGAGAATGCTTGAATGAAGTTGTAGATTCATGTGAATTGAGTGCTAGGATATCAATAAGAAGTTGTGGTCAAGAGTATAATATTTAAATGTTGTAATACAATATTATCAAAGCATAAATGATGTTATGTGTTAAATTTTTATCATACTGTATAGGTTTGAAAATAGAATTTGTTCCTAGGATGATGCATTGATCTAAGTGAGTGTTCATGATACATTTTTTTGGTCAATTCAATAACAAATCAAACTTTATAAACAAACCTTTAAATGGATCACAATTGTTGTTATTTTTTGTTGAATGGTTTTATTCTCATGCTCTGAATGTTGAGTGTTGTTAAGGAGCAACCAACTTCTTTGATACATTCCATTTGTTGAGCTATTATATGAGAATTATCTGTTATCTGCAATGTATTCAGTCATTAGGTGCAAAGGTCTTTAAATACATTGTGGGATCACCCTCTTGAGTCTTGCAAAGCCCAAAGTGTAGGAGAAAAGCATTGATGCTTTCACTCATTCATTTTCCAATCCCTTTAGGTTGCTAACAATTGGAAATGGAAAAGTTCATAGGCTTCCTTGAAGATCAGCTTGGTTCTTGAAAAAAAACCAACACCTCCTAAAAAGAGTGACTCACCATGTGCTGCTCCCAGTACAACACTTTTTGTTGTTCCTTTGGATAGTTATCCACCTTCCACATATGATGAACAAGATTGGGATGCAGACCACCTGCTATAGGTTGACTTGTATGTGACATACTATTATTTTCTTTATCTTTTTTTCATGTTCTTTGTGATCCCTCATATCATTCTATTTGACATTTCTTTATGTTCATTCCTCTATTTGTACCTATATTCTTCTATATATTGTAAACCTTTATTTGTTCTCTTTTCTTCTATTTTCCTTATGTGGATGACATAAGGAATTGAGACATTTAGGTCTCTTCCATGTTGACCCAAAATATTTTCTTTGTTTTTTCTATTTATGTGTTAGTCATTCTTCTAGTTCTATGAATATTTGGGGAATGGTGACATTTCCAAGCTCTATAATAACATTGTAGCAAAGATATATGTTGACCTTGAATTTGTGGATCCCTTATGTGTCTGGGATTTCATTTGGAGAAAACCCTTTTCATGACATACCATCATTTGGAAACTTATGTTTGACATAGGGCTTTCCAAATGAGCTCTCATGTCTTCTTTATTATTTAGCATTTATCATATTTCTACTTTAAAGTAATTTCTCATAACATGGTGTTTAGCAATTTCTTTAAAGTGGGGGCATACATTGGAATTATCATTTTGACTATAACTTATGTTTCTTAGTACATTATTCTTACTTCACATGATGTTTCTTCTTGGTGGTTTCATTGGTTTTGATTTCCTTCAATATTATGACTTTTTGAGCATGACATTCCTCTTAATGGTAATGCTACATATTGCATTCCCTAAGTTGTGAATATTTTATTCTTAATTAGTCCTCTCTTGGAGATATTAGGAATGATTTTCCCTAAGGAGAGACCTTACATGAACTAAGAAAAACCCCTTTGAATATCCTATTGCATGTATCAAGTTCACCAAGCATAACACAACTTTCTCAAGCTAGTGGTGCCTTTATGTTTTTTAAGGCCACCAAGCATAACACAACTTGCTTGCTAGTGGAGCCCTTTTCATGAGTTCTTAGCATAATGCATCTTGCTAGCCTTGTGACTATTTATGTGGCACCTTATAAAAGTTATCAGGAGGTATAAATTTGGTATGGTCAACTAGCCAGTTCCTAGGGCTCACCTAGTAGACAACGGATTTCACTAGCCCATGTGAGAGCATTGTTGTTTACATAGTGGATAGTGGGTTTCACTTGTAAATGTTTTTGGATAAACAGCTAAGCCTTTATCCACATCAAGTTGAAAAAATATTTGAGGCTTGATCCACCCCTTTTGGACAAATAGCTAAGGCTTGGTTTTCCATGAGATCTTAGATCTTGGGGGCTTGATCACCCTCCTTGGCCTTTGTCATCTTATCTTTCCAAAAATTGTACAATTAGACCTCTTTTGATTGTCTACTTTACTGTGAGTTTGATGCAAGGTCATCCTCTCACTAAAGTGGGGGTTAAATGTAGTGTAGAAAAATTTACTCCTTTACATTTTCACACTTTGTTTGGGTCTCTTCAATTAAATTGGACTTAATTATGCATTAATAAGACCTATTTTACATCTACAAGCCTATTAATATACATTTTCCAAATGTGAAACTTGATAACAATTAATTCCAACACATAATTAATTACCTTGATCAATGTGTGTTCTAGGAATAGGGACCTGGGACCCATTCGCCCATGGGAAAATGGGTCCTCCCTAGGACTTTGAACCTAAATTTAAAATATGTTTTTGGTAGTATTTTAATATCCCTGAATTCAAATTTCAATGTCGGATTGTAATGTTTAAATTTTAGGAAATTAATGATACATACTTATAAATACAAGGTTATTTCATCAATTCAAATCCTAAGAAGAATATAGAGTTTTCATGCAAGAATTGCTAAAGAAAATATTATGATCAAGGGAATTCAAGAGCAGATTTCTTAGTGATTTATTGCAGCAATCAAGATCTCAAGCATCATGTCAAAGTATCTTGCAATCATGCATGTTTTTGGAGCTAACATGTGATGTAGGTTTCAAATATCAAAGCCAACATTCAAGTCATATTCCAAGCACCAATCCACATCCATTAAATCCATTTCATGCAAGATCAAGCTCAATATTTCAAACTTCCAAAGGTTTATTCAGGGTTTTGGTGGGTTGCAACATAACACTTGTTCATTCACCATTCCTTTCAGATTTCATTATTTCAATTCAAGGTTTAATTACCCAAACCGGGTTTGACCAAGGAAAACCCCCATTCACTAAAAATAAACAATTTTTCCCTCTTTTGTTTGTGTTGTAGATCTTAGGTTGAAGAAGGATATCAAATCTCTTGAAGAGAAAAATTAGAAAAGTTATCAAAGTTGTAAAAAGTTGTCAACATTATCATCAATCCATGAAAATTCACCTACAAGATTTATTAATGACTTTCTGACCATAAAACCCAGATCAAACAAAAGCTATAGACTGACATCAGAGGCTCCCAAAAGTTGGTTGAAACCTCTACACAAAGAATCATTTGCCTATGGGTGAATGAGTCCTAGTTAGCCACTTGAAACTAAATTTTGGTGGCAAGTACACATCACTCTACCATTTCCAAATCTATCAGAACTTTGTTGTTTCTATATGTATTATGCTTTAAATTGATTTTTTAAGTTTGAATTGGCATGATTGAGTTGATTTACTATTTTTTAGTTTTTCTCCCAAAAAATGTTGTTCAGGATAATACCTTTGTCCTCAATCATAAGGAAATCAATAGATTCGTTCATTGAGTTGAATCACCTACTAGTTATAATTCAATTCTTTGTGTTGATCTCATTTCCTAATGAAATAAAGAAAAATAGGTCTACCACACACCTCACACATCACTATGGCCCCACACAAAATATTTTTCTTTGTTTCATTGTGATGAACATATTTTTTATATTTCACTTCCATACAAGTCTTCATTACTTGAGGAAAAGCAATCTTTCAGAGGAAGGACTTGTAATGTCCCCTCTTTTGAAAATAGCATTAGTATTTTTTAGTAAACCTAGTTTTCAAAATAGTCAAACAGGACCTACAGATAAATCAGTAATTTGGATTTTCAAGATAAATTTATTAAATGATTTTTGGGGGACTAATGGATATTTATTTTAATTTTATTTTCATGGGTCCAAATGGGGTGTTGGGTTTTCGGAAGAGAAATTATGTAGTATATTTGGAAAATAATGTTGCAAAAATCCAATAGACACTTGGTGGTTTGCATGGTGCATTATATGACAGGAGTTAATGACACATGCATGCAATTATTCCGAGATTATTGAGGGATTGACTTGGATTGCACACTGGATCCTTGAATATATATCTTTTTTGCCTGAGAGTTTTTGACATTGTAGACAGTATTTATATTTATCTTTCATTGGAAATTGGATATTGTGATTTTTAGGCTTCCACTGTATTCTCTTGGGTATTTTTTTTATAGCTGTAGTTTGTTGTTATCAACTATTTATCATAGAAACCTAAAACAATTTTTATGTTATTATCAATCATACATCATCATTTATCAGTTTCACAATTTCTTGATATATGTTTGAATATTTTTGTGAAGTTTTTATTCTACCCAATTTGCATCCATTTTCAATTTGATAGAAATAAAGGTTTCCAAACTTCCAGATTTGTTGTTGTTGTTAATTACCATATTTGATAGAAAAAACTATGTAATACCATGTGGAGATCTATAATAAAACATTTAGCTTCAGTTGCACATTACTCAATTTCCATTTGGTATATGATTGGTGTTTATTTTAGATTACCTGATTTTTCAAATATTAAGTTTGATAATTTCTAGATTTGAGATAAGTTGTTTGTGGGGTTTTATGAGTTAAATCAGATTTGAGTTAAATTTTATTTTGGGACATTGCATTTGGAACCGATCTTCACAAGATGATAAAAATTTATGTAACCCATCCTTCTATTCCAAATCCAACATTCATCTTTTTGTCCCAAGAGACATTTCTTTATGTTGATCTCAGTAAGATTGTACACAGTACTTATGTTATGTTTCCTTCTGCAACAAGCTTACTAGTTCTTTCTTATCTAATCTCACATCCTTGTATATTGAATGAAAGAGTGTAGCCTTTGTCACACATCAAACTTACACTCAATAATTTATTCTTTAAACCTTCAGCATATAAGACATCATATGTCTTAGTTTCTTGACCATCAAGACTCAAAGTTCCCTTTCCAGAGATCTTAGCAACAAAATTGTCACCAAGCCTTACTGATCTATCATTCCATTTTTTAGATGTATAAACATGATTTTGTCTCCAATCATGTGGCTAGAACATCCACTATCAATGGTCCATGGATTTTTCTCATTTTGTGCATAAATTCAATTTATGTAATCATTGATTTTTTGAACTTTTAATCTTCATTCTTC
Organism: Sequoia sempervirens; assembly: GCA_007258455.2. Classification (NCBI taxonomy): domain Eukaryota; kingdom Viridiplantae; phylum Streptophyta; class Pinopsida; order Cupressales; family Cupressaceae; genus Sequoia; species Sequoia sempervirens. Next base: position 278,481,703 of record VDFB02000015.1, read on the forward strand.
TTTTTCCACACCTTTTCGAACTCTTTCTTGTGATCAATAGAGATGTATTCTTTCCTATCCTTCTTAGGATGATTCTCATAATTACTTCTAAAATGTCTTGTAATATTTCCAAAATTGTTGCACTTGAAATAGAGGTGCAAATGTATTTCTACTTATTAAATTATTCTTTCTTGTAGGAAACCTTCTACAGTCTATTTCCTTATGACCAAATTGATTATAGGTATAACAAAAACCAAGAAATGAATAAGTGAACATGGTAATGTATGCTTTCCTTCCTATATTTTTCTTTTTGAATCTCCTCTTATGTTAGACTTGAATGAAATCATCTTCTTCCTTTATGATCTCTTTAGTCTCCTTATATTGATTTGCATTTGAACATACAAAGGAATTTTCATCAAGATCCTTTGTGTATGTCTTCATGATTTTTTCAGTAGTCTTTTTGCTCTAACTTTCATCAAACTCAATAGCAATTTTGATGTGAGGTGACCTCTAACTATTTATAATCTCATCTAGAATCTCTATGTTTTTTACAAACTTCATATTTTTGTTATTTTGACCATTTTCTCTCCTTAGATCCTTTCCCAAAGATACCACTTCTACTTCAAGCCTTTCACAATACATTTCCTTTGCTTTTAATTTTTCTATCAAGACATCTATTATTTTTGCTTCTTCTATTTGAACTTTTAGATCTATAATCACTTTTTTTAATTCTTTTAACTTTAGATTTTGCTTTTTATTTTCCTTTCTTTCTTTCATCAATTCATCTAGGGCAGCTATAAGTTCTCCTTCTAGATCAACTTATTCATCTTCTTCATCATCTCAAGAATTTACTTATCTTGTATCACTATTTATAGTCTCCGTCACCATGAATAGAGCATCTTCTCTATTAGTTTCACTTTTGGAGTTGTAGTGATCACACTCATGAGATGAATAACTATATTCCTTAGAGTAGAGGATTTTATTATACTTTGATAATTCTTCATATTATTATTGGACTTCTTCTAGCTCTTTTGAGAGGGCTTATACTCATTTTGTTCATCACTAACTCCTTTGAAAGTACACTTAGCAAAAAAGTGACATATTTTACCACAATTGAAGCATTTGAAGGCTGACATACCTCTTTACTCTTTGAGCCTCTTTCTTTGAAATTTTATCATTTACAATCCTCATCTCATATGCAGTGAGTATCCCATGTAGTTCATCCATTGTTAGAGTGTTGAGATCTTTAGCTTCTTCAACAATAAATTTTTTAAATCAAATCTTGTGGGAAGAGATCTAAGTACCATTTTTACAATCACTAGCTCTTCCACTTCACCAAGTCCTTTGATGGTATTGAAAAATTCATCCACCTATGGAAGATATATAGAATTTTTCTCTTCTTCCTTCATCTTAAGACACTTAAATTGTCCTTTTTAGGTCTAAATATTTTATTTATTGACCTTGTCATCACCTTCATAAATATAATGAAGTTTGTCCCAAATATCCTTTATAGTCTTGCAATCTATTATCTTGACATACTCAGATTTGCATAACCCACATAAAATATAATTATTTGTTTTAGAATTATTCTCATAGCCTTTCTTTCATGCTTGATATCTTGGAGGATTTATAGGAATTTCATAACCATCTATAACAAATTTCCAAAAATTAAACCCTAATGCCATCAAGTAGGGTTCTATCCTTACACTCCAAAATGAATAATTGGATCCATGAAATAGTGGTGTCTTGTTTGAAGAAATACCTTATTTTCTTGTCATGTGTTCCATCCCAGATCTACCTCAATATGTTAAGCTTCACCAAGGAACTTAGCTCTGATACTAATTGTTAGACACACAAATATTGAGAGGGGGGTGAATCAATATTTAATAATTTATAATATAAATCATTGCATATATAATACTTTGAAAACAACTAATTAAAATGAAATGAATGAACACATTAACACAAGAGTACACCATATTTACATGGAAACCCCGAAGGGAAAAAACATAGTGGGAAAATTTTATGGGAATTACTATCCAAAACGAGACCCACAAAATAATATAGAACTTGCAATAATTTTGTAGATACCAACCCATAAGAATTGCAACCTTAAAGGGAGACACAATCCCCTTGAATTTGAGTTTCTAGGAACTAACCTAAAGGACACACCATTCCCCTATGACTAAGCAACAACACAGTCAGTAAGAAACAACTCAAATTAATAGAATTCAACATCATATTACAAAATGAAATATAGATCCTCTATCACATAGCCTACTCGGCAATAATAGATGAACACATCCTTTGATGATATCTCAATTTTTCTCAACATCCTTGAATTCTCTTTTCTTCTTGCACATCATTTAACATATGCATTTCAAACACAACTGCAACATTTGGTTCACAAGTCACACACACACACACACACACACACTTTTATAAAAAATTATTTATAATATATATCCATTCCAATATGTTAAAAACATATAAATTTCATCCTAGAACCCTTTAACATCATTTGTAATTAGCTATGTCATCCAAGGATAAACCTTAATTGAAAAATGATATGAAACATGTATTCGGCTTGGTCCTAAATCAAATGTTTTATCTTTAGTGTAAAATAACATCATACACCTCCTAGGGTGAAATCACAATACTGTGTTTCACTTTTTTCCCAAGATGGACATTTACATCAATATTTTTAATTGAATCTTCATCTTTTGAGACCTATTGTAGCTAAACCATTAAGAATTTGAAGATGATGTCAACTAGTGATTTGTGGAAATTTGTGTGTAGATTCTAAATATTTATTTTTTTATTTTTTTTCAAAATAAATCGTGAATCTTTCAACATCTCCTTTAATAACTAGTTTTAAATAGAAAACAACATTTTCAGAATGTACCATTTGTGTCATACAACATAATTTTTTTCTATAAAGGGTTAAATTCTAGTTTTTGAAATACATATTCTCAACATCAATATCTAGGGAAAGGATATTTTTTCATAATTTTTTGTTGCATATTTTTTAAAAAATTAATTTTTGAAGTCTCTGTAATTATAATTTGGACATATGTGTGTGTCATACAACCTAACTTCTTGTGTATATATCAAAATCCAATTTTATTTTTTTGGGTGAAACAAGGACATCAATACCTAAGGAAAGGGTATTTTTTGAAATTTTTTTACAATGGTTTACTATTTTTCCACATCTGCACAACAAAGAGCTTGATGTTTAGAGAAAAACCTATGTTTAGTAAAAATTGAAAATTAAATACATGATAAAATTAAAATATATCAAAACTATACTTGTTGGAAATCTAGTTTCGAGAGATACAATCTTGCAAAATATATTTTTTAAATGATTTTATTTAATCCCTCAAAATGTAAAGAAAAAGTGGTTTTCTGCCAGCATTTTGATAGGTGCGAAGGAGACTCCATTATGGGTATGATTTAATACTAGAGGGGTTCTATCCAAGGAGGTTTGATCTAAGGGGGTCTTATATATCCCTCTTCAATTAAAACCCTTTTAATGGAGCCTCTCAAAACTTAAATCATTAGTTTTTCTAAAAATGTGATTTCAGGAAAAAATCAGCATGTCCCAAAAGTGAGACACACTATTGTGGCAATACCCCTTACCGTGATCTTAAATGGTCATATTTTACCTTCACACACTTCCTCCAACTAGTGCACACTTCCCTTCACTTTGGAAAATACTCAAAAATTATAGACAGTCAACTAACAAACACAAACTTCATTTTGTCACTTCTATCTAGCAGCTCTATAAAACAAATCTACTAAAACTATAGAATATAGGATATTCCATGAGTATTCTTTCTTAACTTCCAAACCACAAGCCATAATCATGTTAGCAGTGGTAGAATATGGTACCAAAAATAATGATAATTTAGTATAGTACATATCTTGGTTTTAAACAAAAACCTCAAAAACTAGCACAACCACTTCCAAACTTCCGTAAAAGTAGTATACATACATGAAACACCAATACCATATGTATCTATAATTCTTATATTTCCCTTCTTCAATAATGATAATTTTTCACATTTTGCAATATCTGCAACTAGCATACTACTTTCACATGTATTTGACACCAATAACAATTAGCGAAGTGTGACAGTCAATAACAATTTGGCATCAATGATAATAATATGTTCAATAATCTCCAACAATACTTTGACATCAATGACAACATTATGTTCAACAATAAGAACTCAAGAAGACACAAAAGGATTGTGGAAATTTTTTTATGGCTCAAGAAGCAAGAATGGTGCAGGTGCTAGTTTAATGTTAGTATCCCCAAGTGAGGAGAAGTATTACTTCTCTTTTAGACTTTAGTTTAGTTGCAATAACAATGTGGCTAAATATGAAGTCATAATCCTACATCTCCAAATAACACAAAGAAGCAATATCAAGCAACTAAAATTCTTTAGGGATAGTGAGTTGGTTGGAAACCAAATAAAAACTTAGATCATAACCAAGAATAGCTTGCTCAAATCCTACAAACATAGGGTTTGGGATTTGATTGAAATTTTTGAAGGCTTTGGTATCCACACTACCCCTAGAAGTCAAAATAAACATACTGGCATACTTGTAGTAGTCAGTGCTCAATTTGGAATGCCAACACATATTGCAAACACTTAAAAGAGTAGCATATCAAGCTAGTTGTGAGGTTTATTATTCTAGACAATAAAATAAGTTGGAAAGTTTTTGAAGATGATCAACAAATTTTTAATTCCCTTAAAAATGAGGTAGATTTTTCTACTAAAAATCAATATATGTTGTAAGACCAATATGGAGACCAAATCATGTTAAATCTCAACACCAAAAAAATTCCTAGGGTCTTGAACACCCTAGAAAGTGTGTTAAATTATAATGACCAATTGAATTAGAAGAAAATGAACCTAATTACAAAGAAAGGTGACTATAATCCAATTACCATTGCAAAGGGGGGATATTTGAACTTGGAAAGGTATGCTCTGAGTCTGAACATGAAATATTCACTAAGATTTGTAATAAATATAGTGATGTAATTGCATAGACTTATTAAGACAAGGTTTTTTTTCAACCAAACTTCCCCCAATTTACCATTAAATTGAACCCTAATGTAAAACCTATGAGAAAAATAAAAGGTCTATAATTCCCAAGATTGAACCCCTCATGAAGGAGTTAACCAAACTCATAGAAGCTAACATCATCTTTCATATCAAGCATTCATCTTGGGTTTCCAACGTTGTTAGAGTAAGAAGATCTATATGAATATTTTAGAGACCTTAACAAGGCTTCCTTAGAATACCATTACCCCCTTCCCTCCATGGAGCAAATCTTATACAAATTTAGTGGTTCTAATTTTTTTTCGTTCCTTGATGGTTACTTGGGCTACAATTAGGTTCTAGTCAAAGAATCGGATGAACACAAGACTGTGTTTGACCATGAAATGGAAAATATATACACACTACAAGATGTCTTTTGTTTTGGAAAATGTTGGTGCTATCTTTCAGATGGAAATGGATACATCTTTCAAAGGGGTCCTAATAGGATTCTTTCTCATCTATCTTCATGAAATTAATTTTTTTTAAACATGCAAAGGACCATTTTAATTATTTGGAACAATCCTTCAAAAAATATAAGGAATATGGTATTCCCTAAATCCAAAAAAATGCATATTTTCCATAAAAAAAGGTAAGTTGAGACATATAGCATCTAAAGAGGGTTTGAAAATAGATCTAGAAAGAGTGGAAACTATTTTATCAATCCCACTCTATAGGCACAAAAGTAATTTTAAAACTTAATAGGAAGAATTATTTTTGTGAGAATATTCATCCCTAATCTTGTAGCCTTAGTAAAGCCTCTCACCTCCATGCTAAAGAAGAATATGGTCTTTAATTGGATAAAAGAAGGGGAAAATAGCTTTGAGTCTATCAAACAAGAAATCACTCAAGTTCCCATTCTTGGCAATCCAAACTATGATAAGGACTTCATTATTTACATCTTTGCAGGGGGAAAAATCATATCAGCTAACTTGACACAAGTAAACAATAAAAACATTGATTAGCCTATTGTCTTCTTCAATGGACTTAAATAATATGAGCTCAAGTATGGCTATGCTGAGAAACAAGTACTTGTTGTTGTTAGAGCACTCAAAAAATTTAGGCACATGCTTTCTAACAACAAGATCCAATTGATGGTCCCCCATACCAATGTTAAAGAATTTGTTTTGAGCAAAGATATCAATGAGAAAAGAGTTGGCTAGTTTACCAAGGTCATGGAATATGACATATATATGAGGATTTCCAAGTTGGTAAGAGCCAAATGGCTTTTTGAGACTCCTACAAAATTTGTCCTTGTCTTGTAGGATAACCAACCAGTGGACATGGATTCCCATAGAAATTGGATACATTATATGACTAATTTCGTATAAAGAGGTAGATACCCTCTGGGTCTGAGTAAGGAAAATAAAAGATACTTTAAACTACAATACATCCCTTTTTTCTTAGTAGATGACATACTTTTCTTAAAATACCTCAATGGAGTTTTGTTAAGGTGCATTGGTCAAAATCAGGTTAGTAGATTGTTAGAGGAATCCCATGATGAATCTTCAGGCAATCATTTTGTTGTGAGGACCACTGCTACTAAAATAATGAGGGTGGGATATTATTGTCCCCCTATTTAATGATGCTTATATATGGGTGAAAAACTACAATAAATGTGCTTTCTTTTCTGGAAAAGAAAATATTACTTGTCATTCCTCCCACCCTATTCAAGTTGACCAACCATTCACCTAATGGGCCTAGACTTTATTGGTCTAATAAAACCCACCATCTATCACTCATCATAGTGGACTTTAATATCCATAGACAATTTCACTAGGTGGATACATGTAATTGCATTAAAAAATATGTCACTGAAGCTTTTGTCTTGGAATTTCTTGATAAAATTGTAAATAGGTTTGTTTCACCTTCCATCATCATCTTAGATAAGGAAAAAGTATTTGTAAGTTCCCATATCAATTCTTTGGAAGTTAGGCATGATATATATGTCATAACCCTCTTCCTTAGAACAATTACAAAAGTCTTTTAATTAAGTTCATGTAGCAAAGTTTGAAATAATTATTTATTAAAGGTAAAGAAAAAATATATTAAAGTTAATAAGTAGTTAAATTAAATTAATAAATTAATTCTGTAGTGGACTAAAGTATTAAAAGAAATTTCATTATAAAATAAAATATTAAATATTTATATTTCATCTTATAGTTTTGATTATATGGGAAAATCAGGTTTTGAAGGGACCCAAAACCCTTTACAACTTAATGTACAAAATGTTGCTCAAGAGATACTTCAGTAAAACACCAGCAACAACCCAAAACCCAAAACATCAAAATGTTGCTTGAAAGATAAAATAGTAAGGTATCAATAGCACCCAACAACAACAAAATGGAAAAACAATAGGAATGAACCCGAGACCCAATAGCAGAAAAATACACAACAAACAGACAAAAAAACAAATAGGATACTATTTTAAAGTGCTTAAGGTGTTGGCCACCTCAAGCTTCTAGATTCTATGCATTTCAATCATGTCCAACAACTCTTTTTTCTCAGCTTCAAAGGACTTCTTCCAGTTAGTAGACCTCTAGCAGCAGGGCCTTTACCATCATCTTTTGTACCTTTTTTTCCTTTACCTTTGGCCGAATGTTCCTTCTCCATTAACTCAGAAAAATACATTTGGTCCTCCCTAAGCTCACTAATTTTATGAAATAGGACTTCCAAAGAGTCTAAACTATTCTTTACTGAAATGTGACAAGCATGGAGAAGCTTCTTAATATCCGCATTGGTGTCCAATATCTTGGCTTCTAAACCAACCAATCTCTCTTCATACAAAGATTTGAAATCATGGTATGAAACCTCAAGATCCACAATTCTATCAATTAGAATATTAGAAGCTAATCCTTTTAGAATATTCTTCAAATTCTCCTTCAAACCTCTTGTTTTAATGTTTACCTTATTGAACTCCTGAAGAGTCAATTTTGTTAATTTAAAAGTGTCAGTGGCTCCTACCCTTGCCATATTAAGAAGCTCAAACACAGAGGTGGAATCATCATTGAGATAGAAAAATTCCTCAGAAAGGGGATTTACCTTTAGAGGCTCTGACTTCACATGCTTCTGGTCAACATCCTCCTTATTCTCCCCTTCCAAATGCACATTGGGAGAGCTACAAATTGAGGAGTCATCAATTTCCACTACCTTCTCTTCAAAATCCTTCTCCTCATCAAGCATCGTGGTACCCTTAACCATCTCTTTTGAGGCATGGTTCTTCAATTGGTCAATGCATTTGGAAACCCTTCTCAGCTTATTCTTAGCCTCCGATGTCAATGAATTCTCTTGCAACCCCTCTTCTTTACCTCCAACCTCCGTGTCACCTTGGCCAACGTCCAAAGCATCATTCATGGGCGATGAATCACCAAAGCCCACCTCCATATCCTCACTATTAGAATCTGACTCATTCAAAATAAGGTGCTTAGCCGCCCATTTTCTTTTAAGGCTATCCTTCTTCCTCTTCTTTGAGGAAGTAGCCACAAGGGCAGGGGACCCATCCTCATCCTCTTCAATCCACTCCTCTTCCTCAGCAATACTGGTATCCAAGCTAGAAGAGCCAGAAGCTACACTCATAATCTTCTCCTTGTTAGGAAACGTATGCAGAAAATATCAATTAAATGCAAATAAAGATTAAACAAAGGAATGAAAAACACAAAAATAATAACAACGAGAGACAATATTTAACACAGTTCGCCCAAACTCGGGCTACATCCACCAATAGAGAGTCTAGTACTATTATCCAGAAAATCAAACTGATTACAACTAGTAATCCTTGCAACTCAATACCACTACAAATGCTACAATACAATGTCAACAAAAACCCAAACCCTTATCCTTTTATCAAGAATTATGTTGGTTACAAAATAGGGTTTTTTATTTCAACCAATAGAAAAATAACACCCGGCGCCTTTATAAAACAATAAAAAATTATGAGGCGTTTTGGCGGCATTTCCCACGAACCCTCACGAGGGCATTGCCCCTCGACCCTACCCTGTATCGTGACAGGGAGTGCACCAGGGGTGCTTCCCCTAGACCCTACAAGGGGTGATACCCCTAAACCCTTGTTAAATAATTTGGGGGTGGTGGAACCTATAAAAAAAAATTTGGGTTCCATTGGTTCCCTGGTCATGTCATTGGTCACTTATGTCTTTTGATCTATGGGTTTAGGGTTTATGAGCTTGATATGTTTTGCTACCCTTGGAAATTTTCTCTTTTATTTCTTTGCATTGACTTGTTGAACCGGTTTACTCATCACTTAAGTATCCTCCCATGGTATGGATCATCATTGTTCAATCGGCCCCAATGCCTTGGTTACCGTCGAGCCTAGTATCGTTTAAGTTTTCCTATTGCTTCCCACCTTACCATTGCAAGCTATTGTGTGAAGTCTTTCTTGAAACCTGCAATAGGAAATTTCTTTTCTATCATTTGGCTTTGGTCGGTTGTGCATCATATATGTTGTTATTTTGAGAAGATATCTCGTGATGAGCAATGCGGTCAATGTTTTGACCCATCGTTGGCTCTCATACTATCGCCGGTTATATTTGGCTCTTCTAAAGTGAACCTGTGATCACCAATGGATGGGTTGTCTTCCCATCATGTGGCTTTGTGTTATTGTGAGTAGGAATTGGTTGATGAACCTAGGACACACAATGAGCAATACAACTCATATCTTTCGCTGAGATCTTCTTCACATTCATGATCAAGGGTGGATATCTCATCGCTGGCTTCTAAGCCATCGTGTGATGAGATCCTAATGAAGAAATGGAACACACAGGGAACGATACTTAAGAAAGGTGAGAGAATTATGCATGTTGGTCTCCTAGTACATCGAGTACCCATCCGGTCGCCAGGAGGGCCCCATTGAGAGTTGGAAACAATGCAAGCCGATAAATGAAATTCTCATCTGAGTGCATTGATGGCCTGAATTCAAATAGGAATGACCAACCTAAGATGCATTTGTTCACTCACGCAAGAATTCTTGTGCCATTAATGGTATATGTACTCAGTTGAGTTCAGTAAAAGAGGTTACAATTCATATTTCCATTTCAATTAAACATTTGAGAAGCCAAAGAATATTTCAAAGTAGCCGGAGCTGAAGCTGAAGGAATTGTAGGAAGTTTATTACTAGGTAAGTTTTCATCAGGATCCCACTAGTTAGTTTATTGCTTCCTGATAATTAGTGTACCAAACTGAAGAATTTCTGAGTTAATTCTAGGAATTGTTTAGGTTTTCCAGTTTCTCTTGTGTTAGCACGATTTCTTAATTGGATAAAACTATTTCTGAATTTGAGTTTGACTCTTTAGAAATAAGGTATTAACCTCAAACCTATTATGTCTCCAAATTGAGTAAAACCCTGAAGAAGCTAGAATGAGTCAACCAGGTGAGTCGTCGTCGTTGAAACCTACACCTAAGAAGAAAAAGCAAAAGGTTTCCCATGACCCTCCTCCAGCATTTGAAACCCCTGAGAAGAAGAGAGGCCAGCCAAAGGATTATACCCTCTTCATGGAAAAATTTCAGCCACTGGATGTTAAGGCGAGAAGTAGAAAGGCCACAAGGGAGGGAATCCTAACCACTAATTTCAAATATCTTGCAGAGGGAATTGGTGATATTGTTGTGTCAGAGACTAGATGGGAGTTGTTTTTATATGCATTTACAAGAAGAAATGTTATGCATCCTGGTAAAAATGTCTAGGGTTATGGTTTGGGAAAATTGGTCATCCCCAATGTCTTTGTTGAAGTGGACCTGATGTTGCATTTGGCAGACATATATGATGAAGTAAATAGGATAATTACAAACACTAAAGGAAAGAGTATCCTAGAAATAAAAGAAAGTAAGGTTGTGGAAGTTTTCAGTATGAGACCTAATGCCAGCAAAAAAAATAATTTTGAGAAATTCAAATAGAAATATCATACACATAGGGTGGCTATCCAAAAGGGAAAACTACCAATACGTAGATGTAAAAAGGGCACTGCATTTGCACTCAAAGAAGTTGAGCCATTGGACTGCAAGGAGTTTGCATAATACTTTAGATACACATATTATATGTTGTGTCAGGTTCTTGGTGTAAAATGTGATGGAAGGATAACCTAACCTTTATTGTTTATGATTTTGGATATTCAACATAGGAACAAGCAAACACAGTTTAATTATGCCCAAAGAGTTGCAGAGTAGCTACATTATGATCTAGTAAGATTAAAAGAAAGGAGAAATCCACTTACATTCAAGCATTATTCATTATTGATGCACATGATATTATATCAAGGATGGGAAGTCTTTGGAAAGTCCATGCAACTAAGGAAAGTGGATGAAAGGAACTGTGAGCTACCTGTTCAAATGTGGACACACATTTTGGATTTACACCACTCAACTTCAAACTATGTTTCATTTTGCAACATCATAAAGCATACCATTTTGGTACAAATGGGTGTGGTACCCGCTGAAAGGATTTCCAAAACAATTCAAGCATTGTTGAGGCCAAGGGAATTTGGTGATGACCCTAATTATGAATGCAATTGGAGATACTGGTACCTATATAATGATTGCATAGTCATTAGATGCTATGGGACTCATGTCACACCACATTTTCTACCTAAGTTTGTTTCTAATAGATTGGATTTCATTGAAATAATGTGGCAAATGGACCACTCTGATGCACAGAACTTCAGACTGTTCCAAAAGGCCTCCATCATCACATCAATCTTTTCTTTTGATCATTTTGTTGTGTTAACAAAGGAGGCATATGAGATATTTGGCATAATTGTCAGTAACCTGAGAATGAAGGTAGCCTCTAATATGAAATGTGACCCAGAAGGACATATTAATAGAGAAAAGATAAAGAGGACAATCTTAGGATATGGGCCTCATGAATTTTATTACAGGGAGGATGTAATAAGGAATTTGCTATCACCTACCGCTATCCTAGATAGGGGAAAGATATGGATGAAGATTGTTGAGGTAGATTTTAAGGCTTCCCACGAGAACTCCTACTATTAAAGCCCTTACAAACATATTAATGACAAATATAAAAGGATGGAGTTGTTCCTTAGTGACTTCATGGATGGTACCTTTTTGGAGAAGGTGGAACAAGCTAAGCAAATGGCTCAAGTGGCTCTACAAGAGAATTTTATAAAAGTGGGTAGCCAACCGGTGGAGGCCACCATATTAGAAGAGCAACAACAAGTGGATATGGGAGATATTACTATTGGAGATGTACCTACTGAGGGTTTTGATGAAGCACAAGGTGCTAAGGAAAATGTGCCACAACCATCCACTAAGTCTACCCCTATGGAACAAGAAGCAGAGTCTGATTTCTCACACCCTGATATTGGGGATGTAATGGAACCTTTTGTCCCAAATGATAGGCTAGTGCCTTGGGAATATGATGAAATTAAAGATAATGATGCAAGGGTATTAGCTTGTGCTAAGTTTCTAGAAGACGACTCTTTCATGACAACAAGAGATATCAGGGAATTTGTGACTAAACTTAAAGCACAAGAAATAAATGATAGGATATTGAAGGCTCAGGAGGGAGTAGATCCTTTTCAACTTGAGGAAGTCAAAAAGAAAATTAAAGATGAAATTATTCAGGAAATTACACAAATGAATCCTGTGGAAGCCAGGAGATTGGTCAAGGATAGTGGAATGATGGTAATACCTGGCTGAAGCTTGTCTTCAATAATTTCCTTGGATGTAATCAGAGGTGACCCAAATGCAATGGTGTCAGAAGAAACTTTTGATGACAAAACTTTCGGTTCAGGATTTAGTCCTAGTCTACATGCATTGGCTATTTGGTAGTTGACACTAGATTCTGGAAGGTGTAGACTTAGTAGAGCAATGACCGGCCTCTCAGGAGATTTGATAATAGGTAGGGCCTCAGAGATGTAAGCCCCACAAGCTGCAAGGTTAACAATGCATACAACCATGCTAAGTGTGGATACTGCAGAAATCTCTCAGACCAAGTACATGAAATTGTTAGAGAAGCATAACAAATTGATTGAGGAATACAATAAATTAAAGGCTATTGTAGTTAGTGCAAGTCAGAATAATTTTCCTACTTCTTCAACAAAGACCACACCACATGAAAAGGAACCCTTTATAGAAAAGGTCACTACCATGAGGAATGAACTTCAAATAGCCAATTCTAAAAATATTAAGCTCTGAGAGGATATGAGTAAGATCACAAAGGATGTGGCTGATGAGATTTTGGGCTATAGAATGGAAAAAGTAGCATCTAAAGCAGAATATGCATGGTCCACATATAAAGGTATACATGAGGCTTTTGAAAGGTTCCAATATGTTCAGGAGGTTTTCCAAAACACATGGAATAAATGGAGTAGTAGATTGAATAGTTTAAGGGAAATTCAAGCAAACATAAAGGATGATCTTGAAGCTCCAGCAAATCTCCCAGCTGTCATAGTGGGAATTGAAATGATTGGTGAGATCACAGGTTCTAATGAACGAATTGGAGCACAACTACAAGGTAAATTCAAGGCTTTTAGGAGCATGGAAGAATGTGGTATGCCCAAGATCCTTAATGAGGATGGGATACTTATGGAGTATGCATCATGGAGAGAACTCTTCAAGCATCAAATGGCTTCAAGTCCACAAATACAATATGTTGATGATAAGTTGGACATAACCTTTCTGAATGGTGTTATTGATACTCTCATTGGAATCAAAGTAGGCATGGATACCTTTGTGAAAGAAGCTAGAGTAGTAATTGATGCTAGGTATAATGCATACAATACAAAGGTGCATAAATTGCTTGATATGGATTGGCCTATTGAGGATGAATATAAAGAATGGTTTGAAAAATATGCTGAGTAAGCTATGAAGGTGACAAGAGGGATATGGAATATGGTCAAGTATAGTATAGGTTTGGCCTTTGAAACAATTGTGTGAATAAAATCTATATCCTCTTAGTGTGAAGATGCATGTGGTAATTTCAAGGCTATTGTGCGGGGTCCTTGAAGTTTTGGTTGATCTCAAATAGTCACTGCAATTTTTTATGAGTACAAGCATATAATGAATATATAATTACTTGCTAAGTCTTCGGATATGGGTCTACATTTACAATTAGCTTAAATTTTTTGCATTAATTACAACATTTGAGAATCGATAATGGAAAATTTCATATAAACTGTCTCCTATGTACATATTCATAAATCAGCAATGAAATAATCAATTATTGTCTCATTGGTCTCCAATTTGTGTGATTGGATGTGTGTTTGTGTTGTTGCTTCAATTCAAGTAATTGTTTAAAATGTTTTAATACGATCACAAGTTTATGGGTTAATTCTTAGGATTCATAAGTATGCTTTGTATGGAAGGATCAATTCATGAGTTTGAAATGCAAATCCTTGATGGTTTATAGATATTGAATGCTTTAATTATTGCATTACAGTTCGTTGTGAGTTAGACTCTATCACCCTAGGATAATACATTGATTTTTTATGTTGCATAATTCCAAATATATCGAGTTAGTTGGATCATATCAAAGAACCATTTATATAGTTAAATTCATTTTCAAGATTGTGGCAATTTCTTATGTATTTCATTCTTATTCTCCATTCTCTGCTCCAAGTCATAATGGTGTGAAGGGTTTGCCAATTCCTCACAAATTATTACTTGTTGAGCCATTAATACAGGAATGTATTTGTTGAATGTGCAATGTACATGGAGATCTTTTGAAATAATATTATAGGTGCATTGTGGGATCACCCTCCTTGGTTTTGCAAAGCCCGAAGTGCAGGAGGAAATCATTATTTATTTCTCTCATTCGTTGGTCCAACCTCTTTTAGGTTGCTAACCATTGGAATTGGAAAATCCATAGGCAACCTTGAAGATCGAGTTGGTATTTTAAAAATCACCAACAAGGGGAAACTACATCGATAAAAGTGGGGAAAATTTAACCTCTGAGTCTTATTAGGCTCCATATACCAACAATCTCCCACTTGGAGACTAATCATACTCCACCCCATATCATCTCCCACTTGGAGACTAATTATAACACTGTTGACCCTGTAACTCCCACTGGAAATAAGCACCCTGGATCCTGATGTTCTGATTTTATTTTTTTCAATCTTGAAGACCAATTGAAGCTAAAGAGGTGCTCAACTTCTCCCTTGGCACTTCCTTTTTAATAATATCCACTGGATTTTCATCTATATGTATCTTTTCCAGCCTTAACTTTCCATCATCCAACACCAAATGAATGAATTGATACCTCAATTATATGTGTTTGTTTTTTAAATGCAAGGCAAAATTCTTTGCAAGATGTATGGCACTCTAGCTATCTATAAACAAATAATTGTTGGCCTATTGTTTTCCCAATTCTTCCATGAAATATTGCAGCCATATCATCTCCTTTCTTGCCTCTGTGGTGGATAAAGCAACCACCTTTTGCAACCGTGAGATCTAACTTACTATTGTCCCACCTACAGTAAAGACATAACCTATAGTACTCCACCTAGTATCAATATCTTCTACCAAATATGAGTCTACATAACTTGCTAAATCAGTATTAGAGACCCCAAAACATAAACATTTATTGGATGTACCTTTCAAATACTTGAGAACCCATTTTACTTCATTCCAATGCTCCAATTTGAGATTACTCATATACCTTCTTACGACTCAAACAAAATGTGCAATATCTAGTCTTGTGCATACCATGACATACATTAAACTTCCTATAGTTGAAGCATATGGTACCTTAGAAATTTTGTCTTCCTCCTCTTGTGTCTTTGGACACATCTCCTTAGCTAATTTAAAATGACTAGGCCAAGGTGTGGTGACAGATTTTTCATTCTCCATGTGGAATCTCTACAACACCTTTTCAACATAACCAGCCTAAGATAGAGTCAATTTTTTGTTCTTCCTATCTCTACAAATTCTCATACCAAGGATTTGTTTTGCTTCCCCCAAATCCTTCATAGCAAATGATTTTTCTAATTGTTGTTTTAACTCACTTATGCGATCCATGTTAGACCCTACTACAAGCGTTCCATCAACATAAAATAATGTAGCTGTCATTATCCAACCTCTTAAAATAAACACAATGGTCAAAATTACACCTGTTGTAGCCTTGCTCAGCCATAAAACTATCATATTTCAAGTACCATTGCCGAGGTGCTTGTTTCAAGCCATATAAACTCTTCTTCAATCTACACACCAATTTCTCCTTGCCTTTGACCTCAAATCCTTGGGGTTGTTCCATATATATCTCCTCCTCCAAATCACCATGAAGAAAGGCAGTTTTCACATCTAGCTATTCCAAATGAAAATCTTCAACATCCACAATACTTAAAACAATATGAATGGAATTCATCTTAACAACTGGAGAAAAAATCTCAACAAAATCAATTCTGCTTTTTTGTGGAAATCCTTTTACAGCTAACCTAGCTTTCAATCTTTTCTTACCTCTATCTTCCTCTTTCAACCTGTAAACCCATTTTTTTGGTAAAGCCTTTTTACCTGCAGGCAACTTGCATAATTCCCAAGTCTAATGTTTTAGCAAGGAGTCCATTTCTTCTTCCATTGCATGCTCCCACTGAACCTTTCTATCCACCTGCATAGCTTCATCATACCCTTCAAGTTCACTAGAATCTATTAACAAAATAGAATACAAAGAGGGAGAAAATATTTTTGGAGGTCTACTTATCCTTGAAGATCATCTAACATTCACTGGAGTTTGTGGTATTTGTTGTTGGTATTGTTGTGGAGCATGAGGAACCACTGGAACATTATTGCTTGGTGTGTCATCCAACACTACATAATCATTTTCTTTCTTCTCATGCTGCTGCAACTGATCTTTATACAACACTTTCTCATCGAATATGACATCCCTGCTTCTCACAATTTTTTGATTTTCAAAATCCCAAAGCCTATAACCAAATTCATCAATGCCATATCCAAAAAATATACATTTCTTTTATTTTTCATCAAGTTTGGTTCTATTTTCAGGATCTACATGTGCAAATGCTTCACAACCGAAGGTCTTCAAAAAAGAATAACTCACTTTCTTACCTTTCCATGCTTCATCTAGAATACCACAACCCAAAGGATTAGAGGGACCTCTATTAATTAATTAAACAACAGTGTTTATAGCCTCTTCCCACATATTTAAAGGCAACCCACCATGCAATCTCATAGTTTGTGCATGCTCCATTATTTTTTTGTTCATGCATTCAGCCACTCCATTTTCCTATGGAGTCCTTGTAGCTATTTTTTGCCAATGAATACCATTAGAGGAGTAATAGTCTTCAAACTCTTTGCTACAATACTCACCACCATTATCAGATCTGAGACATTTTAATTTTTTACCTGTCTCATTCTCAACCAAGCTTCTCCATTTCTTAAAAGTTTCAAATACATCATATTTATGTCTAAGGATATGAATCCATACCTTCCTTGTTGCATCATCAATAAAAGTGGCATAGTATTGAGAGCCGCCGAGAGAAGATACTTGAGCTGGTCCCCATACATCCGTATGCACAAGCTCCAATTTCTCATCTTTCTTTTGCTTCCCATCCTTGAGAAAACTAACTCTCTTTTTTTTTCCATACACACAACTTTCACAGAAATCCATATTAACACATTTTAGACCTGGTAAAACATTCTTTGAATGAAGTACTTTCATACCTTTTGCACTCATATGCCCAAGTCTATTATGCCACAATGCTAATTCAGAATCCATAGCAATTGTCTATTTTTCTATCTGTTGAACTGCAACAATTGTTCCTAAATATTGATTTTTATCTACAATAGCTAAAGTAGAAGGAACAATATGACTTGTACAAAGATATAAGGTCCTAATTTCACACTTTTTTCTACCACTAAGGCACCTTTTGTAACCTTCCAATTTTTATCACTAAATGTAACAACACAACCCTCATCATCTAGTTGCCCTGCTGAAATTAAATTTCTTTTCAACTTTGGAACATGCCTTACCTCATGTAGTAGCCAATGATTCTCATTCTGTAACTTAATCTCGATTCTCCCCTTTCCAACAATCTGACAAGGTTCATTATCTCCCAAATAGACCAGCCCAAAATCCCCTTGGACATAATAAAGAAAATAACTTCTATGGGGTGTAGCATGAAATGAAGCCCCTAAATCTAACATCCAAGAATTATCAGCATTATCAAGGGAAAGAATCAAAGCATCCTCATCAGATTTATTACTTACCACATTTTCCTCTTTATTGCCTTCCTTTTTGTCTCCTTTATTTTTTTGAGACCAACAATCTTTCTTTAAATGACCCAACTTACCACAATACCAGCAATCCCTCTTGTCTCTAGATTGGGACCTTTTTTTCTTTGATTTTACTCATGACTTCCCATGACTTCCAAAATTTTTTCCTCTCTCCTTTGTTCTTCCCCCGCTTTCTACATTCAAAACACTGCCTAATGTGGATGTTCCACCTGAGCTTTTCCTACAAATTTCCTCGTTCAAAATAACACCAACAACATCATCAAATTTCAATGTATTCAAACCAGAAATAGAATTACTAATAGTCATGACCAAGCTATTCCAGCTTTTAGGAAAAGAACACAGAATCAAAAGAGCCCTAACTTCTTCATCAAAGTTTACATTTACAGAAGTTAATTGACTGGTAACTATATTAAACTCATTTAAATGATCAACAACTGACCCACCTTCTGCCATTTTCATACTAAATAAATGCTTCATGAGAAATACCTTATTTGAAGAAGAAGGCTTTTCATATAACTTCGCCAGGGTTTCCATCAACTCTTGAGTTGTCACTATTGTAATATTGATTACCATTTCGGGGAATAAAACAAATGAAACCCACGATTGCTGTCATCAAAATATTCCATTTATATCTTTCATTATTTGGCTGGTTTCTTGGTTGTTTCCATTTAGCGGCCTCCATAATTCCTTCAATAAGAATGATATCATAAATGCTTCCCGCCAAAGAGTAAGTTTCCTGCCCATTTTAAAATTTATCTACCTTAGAGATTTGCCCTCAATCCACCATTTGCTCCCCTTACTTGGTAGAGACTCCCCTCAGCGTGAGACAGCCTACCAGGGCGATAATCAGGCACGGCGACTTTGATACCACTTGTTAGGAAATGTATGCATAAAATATCCAGCTAAATAGAAATAAAGATTAAATGGGGAATAAAAACACAAAAATAATATAACAGAGAGAAAATGTTAGCGATGGTTCCTTAAAACTCCAGAGATACATCCACCAGCGAGAGGAGTCCAGTATTATCTAAGAAGTAAAATCGAGATCCCGATTACGAAGCCCGATTAATCCATACGCGAAGCTCAATGCCAGCTGCCAAAGATGCTTTCCACGAAATACGAAGAAGTAATCCAGCGAGGGAGCTCAAGAGCCCATGGCCTTTTATCAAGACTTATGTCGGTTACAAAATAGGGTTTTTTTTATGTCGTCCAATAGAGAAATAACACCTGACACCTTTATAAAATAATTTTAAAATTGTGAGAGGTTTTGGGGGTGCTTCCCCTCGACCCTGCCCTATATCACGACAGGGGGCACGCCAGGGGCACTACCCCTTGACCTCGTCTTGGGGGTACTTCCCCTTGACCCCATCTTGGTGGTGCTGCCCCCAAACCCCTGTTAAATAATTTAGGGGAAAACCGCACTAATAAAAGGGGAAAATTTTACCTCTAAGTCTAATTAGGCTCCATATACCAACACTCCTTACCCTTAATTGCAGTGGCAGGGACAAGGGCTTTAACATGCTCCATGATTAAAAGAATAAGACCCTCATGGAGGATCAAAGCCCTCCTATTCTTTAAGTGAGCATAAATAAAGACCTCCATGGATGACAACAGAAAAAATGGAAAGGAAATAAACAGCCCATGCCTGAAGTGGTTTAAAAGAGTAAAATGATGGCCAAGGATTGCAATGAATCTTCCTTCCAAAGTCATATACCACATTATCACCTCGACAATATTCGCCCAAACCTTCTTGAGAGACTTTTTTCGCATAGCCCCATCTTTCCATTTTGATGAGTTTTTTCCGTTCATCATCTTTGAAAAATTGAGCCATAGCTTCCTCATTACTCTTCTTGTCCTTAAAGAACTTACGACCAACCATCGACAACCCAATCACAGTAGCAATCATCTCCTCATTGATATCAACTTCCAAGCCCTTTATCTAAAGTTTATGGTTATGCGAACAAGAAACAAACTCCACCAAAGCATTTGGGTCATGCCCATGCAACCTTTCTAAGAACGGCATAAAATTCCCATGATGGAGAATCCTCCAAATTTTCTTCTTTTCCCTTAGGATCGCACAAGAATGTGGCTCAATTCTGCTCCTATCGCCTCCCATTTCCTCAAAAAACAAAAGAAGAAAACCCTTGCAATTACCGTTCATATAATAGCCAACAAGCAAAACAAAACCCACAAAGCATGTGAGTTGATACTTGGTACTAAAGATTAAATGATGCCACCACATAAGCTCATTCAAAGCCATCATTTCTCATTAAGATCCTAGCTTTCTCAGGAAGGAGAGAGCCTTCCTCCCATACACGATACTCATTAAGCCTGACAGCCTCATTGGAAAAAAAATCTTCCAATGAATTACCTTCTCGAAAAATGTGGGAAACATGAGTCTCTTCATAAGAACTTAAAATGATTATAGTATCCTTGATTAATTGATCCACATTCCAGTGAGCTTATGAGTGTCATGTAGATAGTTGATAATGTTTAAAGAGTCACCTTCAACCCATATTTTAGAGTAACCCCTGTCCACAACATATTTAATGCTTATAAATGTAGCCTCCACCTCAACACAATGATTTGTCTGATTTCCCAACGGCAATGCCACTGCGCCTAAGAGCTTGTCATCTTATCTTATAGTTATTAAATTTAAAAGGGCATAAATAAACATTTAAAATTCTTTTAGATAATAATGTAAATATTGTTTGCATAAAAGAGGAGGATATTTTGAGGGAATTATACCAATTTTATAAAAAAAATGAAAAAAGAATAAAACTAAAAATAGTGGGAATTACATATTTACATGGGAGTTACAATTTTAATTGTACATTTGTGGTTTCTTTTTCTCAATATTTTTTTAAATGAGACTTTTTCAGCATTAAGAATAGTCATTTTTGTTTTCTTTGGAAGAATTTTATTGTAGGGAAGAAGAAGTGTGGAGCAAAGAAGAAGATGACAACAAATATATTGAGAAAGGGGATTTCTTGAACAAGCTTTCTTTCAAGATTTCAAGGAAGATTCAGAATGTAGGTGATTTTTTTGCATTGCTTCTTATGTGATTCTCCTCTCTAATTTTCTTTTGAAAACTATCTAAATTAATCTTCCTTTAATTCTTTTAATCTTCCTCTTAAAATCGCTTTTATGTTGAAATCTTTAATCATTTTCTTTATAAAAAAATTAAATTAAATTTATTTTTATTTATATTAAAATTTATTCAGAAACAAAATTTTCTTTTAAAAAATTATATTGATTGAAAATATATATTTTAAAATCTACTGATAAATTTATATGAATTAATATTCATTATGTATTTAAAATTTAATATATAATAACAATATATTGAAATTTATTTAAAACTTTATATAAATTTTAAAAAAATTATTGTAAAAAATATATAATAAAAAAATGCCTCCTAAAAGGGAGCTACGAGTCCTTAAGGAAGTTTTAGCCTTCCTTAAGGAGGCTTTAAGCCTTTCTAAATTATTATTTTCATTAAGATTTATATTTATATACTTAAATTATAATATAACATTTATATAATATAATATTAAATTAAATAAATAAACATTTAAGATTTTTAAATATATATAATATAAAATTTATATATAAATATATAAATTAAAATAATATATTTATATATAGAGAATATATTTAAATATTTTCAAATAAAATATATTTAAGTATTGAAAATTTAAAATTTGAATTAAATAAAATTTTATTATTTAAAAAATAAATTTAAATTATAAAATGAAATTTTAAAATTTAATTTGTCTTATTATTAAGTGAGGTATTATTTTATAAAATTATAAAATTAATTAATAAAAAATTATTTAATTTGAAAATTCAGGTTTTCATTTTAATCTTGTTTCTTTTCTTATTGATTTGTTAAATTTAATTGATGCATGTAGTCATATAAAAGAAATATTTTAATTAGTATTTGCTTTGGATTATCTTCATAATAGATAATTATTATTGGTGAAGTTGTAAAATAAATAGTACTTTACAAAGAAGATTAATCTTAATTGGTATTAGACTTAATTGTTACATGTAATTATTCTAAACAACTAATAATATTTGACAACCAAATTAGTGTTAATTTAAATATATCTTTTTAGAAGGAGTAATTTAATATGTATTTCTTAAATAATTAATATTATCCTTGAAGTATTTAGTTTTGCATAACATATTAGCGTTGATCTAAATTCATTTTGGAAAGAAGTAATTAGATATTATTTGTTCTCAATAATTAACATCTTAATTTATTTGTTAAATTAGTGTATGTTAATTTTTTTTTAAAAAGATAATTTTCAAATGATTAATATTATATTAATTTCCTATCTTTATATAATTAATTTTATTTTTCAAATGAAATAATTTAGCATTCATTTTCAATAATTAGTATGTCTTAATTTAATTATTTTTTCAAAAAAAAAGTAAATTAATTAATTTCTCTTGGTTTCATTTTCTACCCCACAGTGTAAGTGGCTATTGTACTCACCTAGGGAACAAGTGGATGAGTTGTTTACATTTCATTATTATATAAGTTTTCCCACTACAAAAGTGGATGTACTTCAACAAGTAGTTGGTGTTCTTTTCTTGTTTATTATTTCTGAAATACACCATAAATTAGTAATGTTTTAATGTATGCAATTTTGTAAAGTAAATTAGTGGTCAAAATAAAAAGTATTAGTTCACAATTATTTTTGGCAAGTGTTAGTTTATAATTTAGAAGGTAATTGCTATTAATATATCAAATTTTACAAGGTGATTGGTATTGATTTATTTTGTTAAGTTTATTTCATAGTAATTAGTAGTAAATATTTTCCAAAAGTGGTTCAATTAAATTATTTTTAAAAGTGAATAAAAAGGGTAATTAATAAATAATCACTTAGAATTTGATTAATTCATTATCTAAGGTAAGTTGTCATTAAGTGATTCAAATTGGATTAAAGTTATCACCAAGTAACTAGAATTAGTATTAATTTATTTTTAAACACAAACCAAAATAGTTAGATTTATTAATTACATCAATTTGACTTATATTGCACAACTAGTTAGTAGATATTTCTCAAGTATTAGAATTAATTCAATATCCAAAAGTGAATATAATTTATTAAATTAATATTACAAAATAAGTTACTAGAGTGAGATTAATTTTATTTTTCAAGAGTAACAATTTATTAATTTTTGAGTTGGGGGGCCTAGCTCGATTAGCTAAAACATCTTGTTGTAGGCAAGAGGTCATGAGGTCTAGTCTCCCCTTGAGCTCAATTAGCTAAAACATCATGTTGCACAAAAGAGGTCACAAATTCTAGTCTCCCCTTGTCCTTGTGGTATCGAAGGGTGTGTCGCTCCAACGTCACCAATCATGTGAAAAAAATTTACCTATGCACTATAGTTTATAGGTGGGCTACAAATTCCTACAGTCTAAAAAAATTATTAATTTTTAAAAAATTAGTATTAATGGATTATATATTCCAAAAGTAGGTTTCAAGAAAGATGGTTTAATTTATCAAAAGTAATTGAAACTTAGTCAAATCTTTTCTTAGTTAAATTTATATTAAAAGGTGATCTTGGTGTATGATTTAATAGTTATTGATATTATTCTAGAACTTAATTCAAGTGACGAAATGTGGTAATATAAACTCATTACTTGAAAGAGAAGATTTAATACTTATAAGAAAATGATAGATTGCATTTATAACTTCTTGCACATCACATATATTTCATTATACTAATATGTGTTTAATTGGTCCATTTATTATTATGATAAAATTAAATTAATTAAGAGTAAAATAATAATTGGGTTTATTGATTTCAAAATTATAAATCATGTATCACCTGGCCCTTCTGGATCTTGGTGATTAGAAAATGAGAAGTAATCCTTCGTCTAAAATGATTTTATTTTAATCTATTTTTTAGAATGTTTAATAATTAATATTAAATTAGCATTTGTAGATTTATATTTGCAAAGTAATTTTCAAATATTTAGAATAGTTTAACTTTATTCTCAAAAGAAATTAATATTAGTTAAATTTATATTTGCAAAGTGATTTTTAAATAGATTAAAATGCATTTATTTTTCAAAGGAATTAATATTTGCAAAAGTAATTTTCAAATGTTTAGAATAATTTATGTGCATTAGTAATAGGTTATCTTACAATTGTAAAATTAATTTTAAAATGCTTAGAATAGTTAAAGTTTATTTTAAAAAGAAATGAGTATTTATTTAAGTTATATTTGTAGGATTTGAGAAATACAAATCCACAGAACCCAATGAACACTTGCATGCAAGAACACTTGCATGCAAGAAACTTGTTACAGAGAAAGAGAGAGAACAAAACAAGGGTTTGGCTCTAACAATATGCAAAATGTATTATCAGAAAAATGAATGAATCAAGAGAGATGAATACAAGAGATCAATCCTTATAAAAGGAGATCTAAACCTAAAGGAAACCCTAACCCTAAAGGTGAGTGCATTTAATAATTAATATTAATTAGTAAATGGCTAATATATGTGCATAAAGTGAATTCTTAAGAGGAAAGTAAAGTTAATTAATTACTTTACTCTAACACCCCCCCTTAAGATGAGCTACAATGCAGCTACAAATAATGCAGAAGAAAGCAAAGGAACTACAATGCATGAAAGTAAAATTGGGTCTCGACAAATAGGCCTAATCAGGTACCCAAATACAACTAAATCTCTATAAAGCGGAGAAAAGGAGAAAACCCAGTGGGAAAAAACTCCTCTCCAAAAAGAGATGAACAAGAGTGAAAGAAGAAGAGAGATAGAAGGAGGACTCAACATGACCCCCCAAGAACTACTTCTATCACACAAGTACAAAATATGGTCCCCCCATAGGAGAGAGAAGAGACTCCAAAGCTTGCCCAGAATGAGAGAACCCCTGTGCCAATGATCAAAACAATGTGTCTCCTCGGAGGAAGAAATAGATCCAATGGTCGAGGAAGAGGAAATCCCTGGATGTGAGGTGAAAATAGAAGTCCTGGATGATGCTCACTAAAGAACAGAACTGCAGTAGGACTGTTTGAATAACAAGATGGTGAATCAAACAACTCAAGATGACCCTGAAATGGAATCTCCAATGAAGATGGGATAATAGGTGTGCTAAAATTGTCATCTGTGAGGAAAGGAATATCCTCTGATATGGCCTCAACAACTACACGTGATGGCTCAATGAGTGGAGCAACAATGTCAGTCATAGCTGAAGAGGAATCCTGCTGAACAAATGTGATCTCAACAGGAGGTAGAGGTGTAGAAGTCTCAACACTAGTCTCATGAACAGATGGAAGAACACATAAGTTCAAGTGACCAAACTTTACCTCAGATACTACATGCTCTATTGTAGAAAGAGAGGAAAACTCAAATAGTGGAGATGGTGGACCAAAGTGTGAATGCATACAAACGGGAAGAATGATCAACTGTCCCTGTTGCAACAATGTTGCTAGTCTGAATGTCTCTGATGTGCACTGAATCAGGTGTGAACTCAACTATTTTCCCTATGCCACTGTGAGCAATCTGATAGATGGAGAGAAGGTTAGTGGACAAAGATGGAACACATAGTACATCATTGAATGTACCATCATCAATGTCGATAGAACCTTTCCCACATACACTCATATAAGTGTTATTACCCATCAATATGTGTGGTGAGGATGTAGCCTCAAAAGATGAGAACATGTTATGAGAAGATGCCATATGGTGTGAAGCACCTAAATCTAGTAGCCATCTAGATGAATGTGAACTGGTGGTTGCACATAATGCATGACCCTTATGTGGGGCCTATTCATCTATCTGGAATGAAGATGAAGAAGAAGAAGAAGAAGACCTACCTAATGTAGATGAAGAAGAGTGATGAATATTGTTCCTCTCAAGAAGAGCTGTCAAATCTGAAACTTGTTTTGCATATACATCTATCTTCTTCTCATAACACTTGGACTCATCATGTCCTAGCTTAGTACAATAAGCACACTTAGGTCTATCTTTCTTCGATGATTCCCCCTTAGGAGAAGGTGAATCAGAGGTGTGTTGTGAACCAGAATCTGTCCAATGCTCTATGGTCTTTGGTTTTTGTTTCTACTTCTGCTTCCCCTGAGATGACTATGCTACCAATGCTTGGTGTTGTGATCCTGTGAGAGCATCCAACTGTGATATCTTGGCTTGCTCTCATGTCAACCGATCACAAAACACCTCAAATGTAGGCATGGTAAAGCAGTTTCCCAATGCATCCATGGTGGAATAGAATGTCAAAGAGAAGATTTGAAATGGACCCTGAAGCTTGGAGAGGATCAGGAAGATGCACTCTATATCAGTCTTAATCTTGCCACAACCCTGCAAGATAGATCTTTGTTGTTTGATCTTCATCAAAAAGTCCTCAATGAAAGGAGACGAATCAAGTACCAAGGAAGTCAACTCGACCTCAAGCTGCAATGCTTTGAACTCATTGACAATGCCAAAATATCCATCAAACTTGGTCCAAATGGCTCTAGGTGTGAGACACCCTTCAAGATGAAATAGGAGGCTGTTTGAAATGTGCAAAGACATCAATCCCATAGCCTAATCCATATTGTTCCTGTGTTGCATAACCTCAAAGGGGCAAGTCAATTGAGGCTGAACCTCATCCAAATAGGACCATAACCCTCAAGACTGGAGAAGTGTCATCATATAACCCTTCCAAGTGTGATAATTATGCAGTGTGAGAGGCTCAATAGATCTGTCAACCATGCTGTGAACTGTGCCTCAACTGCTCTGAATTTTTTTATTATTATTATTTAGTGGTCTTTCAAAACTAGACAGAAGATGCAGAAGGGGTTTTGTTGTTTTGGTGTTTATAGATTCTATTTTTCTAATGTAAATGACAGAAAGAAAGAAAAAACACCCCCCCACAATGCAAAAAACTAATCCCCAGTACAAACTGAAAGCTAGAAAATAATAGAAAGTAGTATATGTTTGAGATAAATCTTTGTCTACTTGAAGAATTTTCTGATGAAATAAGCTACAAATCTGGAAATATCACAAAACCACCTTTCCGATGCCTATTCGCTTTCGAGAAACAGAGCAAAATTAAGCAAGTTATGCCCCTCAAAGTGCAAAAGGATCATCTGACTTTGACTGCAAAAAAATGCAACCAAACTAGAAATTTTTTTAAAAATTCCTATACCACTAGGATGGGCTTAGAGCCAGCTTTCCAACGCCTATTTTTGTTCGAAAATCTAAGCCAAATCGCCTGAGATATGTCTAATTTTGTGAAAAAGGTCAAAAAGGAATTGAAGAAGGGCCCTGACGGCGCTTTGGTGGTGCACAAGCAGCAATTGAGCTGAGGGTGGCATGGTAGCTGAGTGCCAGTGGCGACTGGGTGGCCCGTCAGGTGGGTGGCTAGCCAATTCACGGGGTAGCCCTTGGGTGGCCCGTGGCAGCACTTCCAAATGTGAGGGAAGCGCTGCTTTTTAAAAAAAAAAACTTTAAAAAATCAATTTAAAATTGATTTTTTTTAAAAAGACCTCGTAAATCGTGCCTTGAGGCCGTATGGCCTTGGGGCCAAAAAAATTTGCCTTCTGCTGCAACTATGTCCAAATTGGACAAATTATATATGAAAATAGGGGTTTTTGGACGCTGCGAGCTCAACGATGAGGTCCGTTTGAGCTCAAAGTGTAACCCCTATTCCAAATAAAAACTAGAAAACAAACATAGATCTAATGCAACCAAAACCTATATCTCTAATTCTTTCAAAAAATTGAACAAGCTGTAGCAGATCGGCTCTGATACCATGTAGGATTTGAGAAATACAAATCCACATAACCCAATGAACACCTGCATGCAAGAAACTTATCACAGAGAAAGAGAGAGAACAAAACAAGGGTTTGGCTCTGACAATGTGCAAAATGTATTATCAGAAAAATGAATGAATCAAGAGAGATGAATACAAGAGATCAATCCTTATAAAAGGAGATCTAAACCTAAAGGAAACCCTAACCCTAAAGGTGAGTGCATTTAATAATTAATATTAATTATTAAATGACTAATATATGTGCATAAAGTGAATTCTTAAGAGGAGAGTAACATTAATTAATTACTTTACTCTAACAATATTTACAAAATGTAATTCTTGAAGTGTTTAAAATAGTTTAAGTTTATTTTCAAAAAACAAATAGTAATAGTTAGCTTTATATTTACAAGAGTATTTAGTATAGTTAAGAGGGAAATAAGTATACAAAGGTAATTTTTAATTTTCAATCAATTAGTATAGTTTATTTTCAATGAAATTAGTATTAGTTAAATTCATTTTCAATTAGTATTTATTATATTACAAAAGAGTTTAGCATATCTTTTATTTAGGTAATTGGCATTAGTTTAACTTACTTTTAAAAGTAATTAATTTTCAAAGGAAATCAAAATTAGATAAGTTTATTTATGAAAAAGTAATTAGCATTTATTTTTAAAATATTTAGTATTTGTTTTGCTTGGTAAATCACTACTAAGGGGCAGGACCCGCCACTTTTGACTAGAGCTATGAACCAGTGAGGCCACATTCAGAGGATGATGAGAGCGCAGCCGGAGACTTAGAAAATAACCCACAAACAAGAGAATAATTTTATTATTTAGAAAATGAAGCTTCTTACATGCAGAGAATCTCAAATCCCCAAGTTCTACATCATATGCAAGCTACAGAAAGCTACAGAATAACCCTTTCGCATTATGCGAGCTTGTCCCCAAAAAGTTGCCCAAAAATTAGAAACCCGCCCATAAATAGAGCTCCTCTTTAGTTTGAGCCAAAACAACATTCAAATTTGAGTTTAGGCGATTTGGCACCAAAAATTTACAACATGAAGTTCAAATTTCAAAAGAGCATTTGCAATTGTATCTTCTAGAAAGTGTGCCAACTTCCTGGGGCCATAAATTTTGATCCGGGACTCTGATTCGCGAACCGTTTGAAGCGTTGGAAAGGTCACAAAGTCAACAATGTGCTTGAAATCAACTACGCCAAATTTGGCAAGTTTTAGGGCCAATCTAGGAACTCTAAATGCCTCAAATCTAACTCAGAAGATTTTTAGGTGCAAATCTGGGAAACTAAAACCACAATATCTTTCCACCCAGGAATAGAAAATAAAAATCATAAATTGGGAATTTCATTATGACAAAAAGGGTATCCAAATATATAAAAACATCTAAAAACTGAGAAACTTGAAATTTAACTATTTTTGGGTGATGCAAGATTGCCCTTACACCACTGGATGCTCCTGCATCAGACACCCAAGGTAATTTGAGAAGTGACCAGATCACGTCTCAGATGGTGGAGGAAAAAAACCCAAATGGTCAACCTCTACCTTAGGAAACTAGGATGAATCTTCAACAGGCCTTCCTTTCCATTTCACAAGATATTATTCGTACTGCCTGTTCCTAGTACTCCTTCCCACACGATTGTCCAGGATTTCTTCAATCTCCTCCTTTTCTAAAGTAGGTGTTGGAATTCCACACTGTTATATTGTTAGTACATCCTCTGCGCCACCTTCATGATAATCTGTCAAATTTGAAATGTTGAACACAGGGGAAATGTTGAATCCATCTGGCAACTCTACCTCATATGCATTCCCCTAATCATGCCTCTTCAAAATTTTACAGGGACCGAACTTCTTCATCTTCAATCTGTTATATGTTTCCACTCTCGAAACCTTTCTTTCCTTAAGTGGACCATCACTTCATTACCAATCTGAAACTCCTTATACCTCCTCTTCTGATCTGCCTTAGCCTTATACTGCATATTCATCTTGTTAATATGTTCTCTTACCT
Organism: Sequoia sempervirens; assembly: GCA_007258455.2. Taxonomy (NCBI): domain Eukaryota; kingdom Viridiplantae; phylum Streptophyta; class Pinopsida; order Cupressales; family Cupressaceae; genus Sequoia; species Sequoia sempervirens. The sequence continues at coordinate 278,511,820 of VDFB02000015.1, forward strand.
TCTCATGTATATCCTTGATGTGTTCTACAAAATCTTCGGCCAACACTTATTTTCTTCTCTTGTTCCATCTTCCTCAATTCTAGAGCTGTTCTGGGGCTACCTCCATACACAATCTGAATGGTGATCTACCAGTGCTTCTGTTGACAGAATTGTTGTAAGAAAATTCTGCCTGGGGTAAGATCAAGTCCCATCCCTTGAGTTTATCTCCTACCAAACATCTCAGTAGGTTACCCAGACTCCTATTAACAACCTCTGTCTTCCCATCTATTTGTGGATGGTGTGCAGAACTGAACTTCAACTCTGTCTTCAGCTTCTTCCACAAGGTCCTCCAAAGTACCCCACAAATTTGGTGTCATGATCTGAAACAATACTCTTTGGCAGACCATGTAGCCTCACCACCTCTTTGAAGAACAAGTCAGCAATGTGGACTGCATCATGGGTCTTCTGACATGGAATGAAATGTGCCATCTTCGAAAACCTATCAACCACCACAAAGACTGAATCATTCCCTCGTTGTGTCCTTGGCAAACCAAGAACAAAGTCCATACTTATATCCTCCCATGACCTCTCTGGTACAGGTAAGGGCTGATATAAGCCTATATTCTGACTCACTCCTTTAGCCATCTGACATACCCTGCAACTTTGTACAACTTCTTCACATTCTGTGACAACTAAGGCCAATAATAATGCTCACTGATAAATGGCAATGGTCTTATCCCACCAAAATGTCTTGCCATTCCTCCACTATGCTTCTCCTTTATCGGGTTCTCTCTCATGGAACTCCTCGGGATACACAATTGACTTCCCTTAAATAACACGCCATCCTGGATTATGAAATCCAGCCACCTTGTCCTTTCCACTATAATAGGTTCCTTGCAAGCTTTCCAAGCCTCTGCAAAATTAGGATCTTCTAATATAGTGTCTTAAGTTCATTGAACCCAACCACTTCAATCTGCATCTTTGTCATCAATGTATGCCTCCTACTTAAGGCATCTGCAACCCTATTTGAATTCCCACTCCTATGTTTCAAAACAAAGGTATAACTCTACAAAAACTCTACCCATTTCATATGCCTCTGATTTAATTTTCCCTGACTATTTAGGTACTGCAAGGCCTGATGATCAGTATATAGAACAAATTCATTTGGCAACAAATAATGTCTCCATTTCTTTAATGCTTGAACTATTGCATAAAATTCTTTGATCATATATGAATACTTTCTCTTGGCATCATTTAACTTTTCACTGAAATAGGCAATGAGCTTACCTTCTTGGCTCAACATTGCTCCAATGGCACAAACCACTAGCATCACAATCCACCAAACACCTTGTTGAAATCTAGGAAGGCTAGGAATGGCTTCTCTCACACCTTCTACTTCAACAGTTCAAAACTTTTTGCTGCTCCACTGCTCCACTTGAATTCTTTTCTATCCCCTCTCATTGTTTCAATCAGGGGTCCACAAATACTACTGAAGTTTCTAATGAACTTTCTATAAAAACTAGCCAAACCATGGAAAGATCTCACCTCGGTAGCAGTTCTTGGGGTGGGCCATTCCAAAATAGCCTTCACCTTCTCTGGGTCCATCTTGAGACCTTCTCCTGAGACAACCCCAAGTACACTAACTCTCTCTTCACAAAACCGCACTTCTTTCAGATTAATCAACATTTTCTCTTCTCTTAACTTCTCAAAGGCTCTCCTAATATGCATCGATGCTCATCCAACGTCTTACTGAAAATCAAAATATCATCTAAATACACAATAACAAAACTTCCCAAAAATTCTTTTTAGTACCTCATTCATGAGCCGCATGAATGACTGTTTCAAGGTTGAGCCTAAAAGGCATGACTAACCACTCATACGCCCTCTTTGGTCTTGAAGGCGCTCTTCCATTCATCTCCCTCTCGAACTGGATTTGCGGATATCCACTCTTCATATCAATCTTTGTGAAGTACTGAGGCTCCACTCAAACAATCCATCAGGTCATCCATCCTTGGTAGGGGAAATCTGTACTTGATTGTTATCTTGTTTATGGCTCAGGAATCTGTACACATCCTCCACTCCCCATCCTTCTTTGGTGCTAGTACTGCAGGTACTGCACATGGACTCAAACTCTCCTGTATCAAACCCTTTCTCAACAACTCTTGAACTTGTCTGTTCAACTCCTCATTTTCTACTGGAGTCATTCTATGAGCTACCTTATTTGGAAAATTGGCTCTGTGAATCAAGTCAATCTGATGACTGATCTTCCTTATTGGTGGTAAACCCTCAGGTACATTATCAGAAACAATATCCTCAAACTCATCCAACATCCCAAAACTTCTTCTGGAACCTTCTCACTATCCTCCTTACTCACTCTAGGAATCAATGCATAACACACACGCTCATGCTTCATACCTTCCAAAAAATTTCTTCCATCTACATAACAAATTCTAGCACTACTGCATACCTTTTCTTCTCTCCTTCAGGGGTTTCAACTTGTGACAAACCCCATCCTTTGTCAAGGAATAAGTGTTTGAATGGCCATCATGTATAGCTTTCGCCTATCGAACTGCCACGGCCTCCTAACAACATGTGACATGCATCCATGGGGATGATATCACAGAGTACCTCATCATGGTAGCTTCCAGATCTTGAAACTTTACTAGGCACTGCTCATTGACCAAAACTTTGTGGTCTTTCTACAACAGGCAATCCGATACGGATGCGGATGCCTTTCCCTCTTCAGCTTCAACTTTGTAACCATCTCTTCTGACACCAGATTATCAGTGCTCCCACTGTCAATAATGACATCACAACAATTTTCCTTCACACTTGCACTCAAAACAGATTCTTCCTGCTCGGTTCCTTTTCCTCACCACCGTGGCTTCTCCCCTTTCAAACATCATTTGAATGTTCATTGGGCCTCCCCATCTGCATGCACAACCCTTCCATGACCTTCTGCCTTTTGTCTACCCTTCCTTGGTGTTGTGGACATTCATAGGCTCAATGCCCTTCTTCACCACACTGGAAACACGTTCCTTTGAAACCACCTCTTCCAGATCCTTGTCCATATCTCCCTCATCCTCTATCTCTTTGATCACCACTGTTTTGATCACGAGGGCAGTAGAAGTTGTCATCCCTTTGGCTTCAGCTGGTACCCACATCTTCACTTTTCTTTTCATCATCATTTCGGCTTCCTGAAGGTCTTCCACTGCCCCTTCCACTTTGACCTCCTCGTCCTTTTTTCTTGCCATCAAATCTTTTGTTCAGCTTCTCTTCCACCTTCAGAGCAAACTGATACACATCCTCAATGGTGGTCATTCTGACTAAGCTTAACTCCTCCTGAATGCTTGGTCGTAACCCATTAAGATATCAGGCTACCTTCTCCTTATTGGCCTCTGTGTGGCCTATTCTGATGATTATCTTGTGAAAATCTTTAGTATATTCTTTCACATATCTACTTCCTTGCTTCAACCCTTGCAATTTCTTCAACAAATCTAACTTGTAGTCCACTAGTATGAACTTTTTCTTCAGTTTCTCTACCATGTGATCCCATCTGGTGATGTTTCCCTTTCCTCTTTGATTTCTTTCCAACTCGGCCTCTTTCCACCAAATACTGGCATGGCCCTTCAGCTTCATTTTCTTAAACTTAACTCGATCTAGGTCCTCTATTTCCTCATACTCAAAATATTCTTCTAGCTCGTTGATCCAGTTGATCAACTCTTCCAGATTCAGACTTCCAGAATAACTAGGGACTTCTGCTCTGGGTCTTTTCCCAATCTTTGAAATGGCCCTTATTAGCTGCATTTGGTCTTGATCAATTGCTTCTTCTTCCTCTTCTTCATTTGAACCTTCTTCCTCTCCTTCATCCTCACTTTCCTCCCTCAGGTTTAACCCTCTTCTCAACTGCACTTGTAACGCATCAATCTATCTTTGGAGGGTTGCCATTGCATCTCTTCCACCAGCATTTCTACCACCTCAACCACCTCTGGCACCACCACACCTACCAAGCATCACTCTTGGAGGCATCTTTTTTAACCTCGACCCACAACCATGGTCCTGGTGCGAACTGTCTCACGATCGGCGATCTATCCACATGCTCAAGAAAACCTCGCTCTAATACCACTTGATGAAAGCGTAGCCTAAGACTTAGAAAATAACCCACAAACAAGAGAATAATTTTATTATTCAGAAAATAAAGTTTCTTACATGTAGAGGATCTCAAATCCCCAAGTTCTACAACATATGCAAGTTACAGAAAGCTACAGAATAACCCTTTTCACATTATGTGAGCTTGTCCCTAAAAAGTTGCCCAAAAATTAGAAACCCGCCCATAAATAGAGATCCTCTTTAGTTTGGAGCTAAAACAACATTCAAATTTGAGTTTAGGCGATTTGGCACCAAAAATTTACAACATGAAGTTCAAATTTCAAAAGAGCATTTGCAATTGTATCTTCTATAAAGTGCGCCAACTTCCCAAGGCCATAACTTTTGATCTGGGACTCCGATTCATGAACCGTTTGAACCGTTGGAAAATTCATGAAGTCAACAATGTGCTCAAAATTGATACGCCAATTTTGGAAAGTTTCGGGGCCGATCCGGTAACTCTAAGTGCCTCAAATCTAACTTAGAAGATTTTCAAGTGCAAATCTGGGAAACTAAAACCGCAATATCTTTCCACCCAAGAATAGAAAATAAAAACCGTAAATTGGGAATTTCATTATGATGAAAAGGGTATCCAAAAATATAAAAACATCTAAAAATCAAGAAACTTGAAATTTAACTATTTTTGGGTGATGCAAGATTGCCCTTACACCACTAGATGCTCCTGCATCAGAGGACCTCATCCCCACCATTCATTTAAATTGCTTCTTGCCCCATTTTACCACATTTAGAGTGGATATGTGCTACTTGTTACATTTCACCTCATTTTTTTTCCTTTTCCTTTGTACCTTTGTCCATTTCTCCTCTAACGAGCCTCCACCCATATCCTTTGCTTTTCCTCTAATTATTTGACTTCCCTTTGGGGAAGCTATTCCTGAACTTCCATCGTTGACCCTATGGTGATCTTATTGCTGAGATTTTGTCAAGGCCTTAGAATCAGCAAGATTCCCAATTTGATCCCCACTTCTTTTCTTTGGGGTTTTTCGAGGAGGAGGAGTATCTCCATCAAGCATCACCATTGTAGAGGAAGTAGTCATTGCCTTTGTAGTTGTTTGGGATTCACTTGGTGGATCCTTTCCCAAGGCAGTATCAACAAATTTTGGTGGCACATTAGCCTCACCATCTGACCCATCCTTTTCCACTGAGTAATGTTGGGGGGTGACATCTTTCCACCAAGTAGCTTGGATTTCATGCCAATGTTTTGAGAAGTGTGCAGCCATATGGCTAGTGTTGAAACATTGATGATACCGAAAAGATAATCCCTCATAATCAAGCAATTGATTCCATTCCATCCCTGTAATTTTTAGAAGGACATTCGCAAGGAGATATTTGGTTGTGTTTATCTCAACTAATATTTGAGCATAGGTAGTGTGCAGAAAGTTTGAGGAGCCCTCATCCACCCCCAAAAACTTCCCCACTGAACTACCAATGGCTTCAAAGCATGAATCACACCAAAATTGAAGTGGAAGATTTGACAACCTTACCCAAACTAGAGCCAGATCAAAATATTTTGTGAGAGGATTGAAGGAGGGGTGTTAGGGTTTCAATAATAATAAATGTTGATCCTTCCAACTCCATTAGTATTCATATAGAACTAAGTCTCCGTCTTTTGCATTATTGAAAGCCACCACAAAGAATTCCCTTGCCATGGGATAAATCTCTACATCCCCCTCTAGTATAGGTTTCTAGAATTCGGCAATCCATTCGTGTAGCTCTGCAAGGCTTGGCTAAAACCCACAAAATCTACCAACCAGCCCCTATTCTGCAAAATAAGATATATTTTCAGCCACTTCATCAGCAATCTCCCCAATGAAGGAAACCATTGGGTAAGAGGTAGCACACTGAAGAGCCCTAGGATCCTGTCATTCACCATGGTTGTTGGTCTTTAGCCCATATCTCTCCATCTAGCCATTGCTCATCCCCCAATTCTTCTGTGGAGATTGAGACCAAGTAGACCTATCAAGCGCCTATCTCCACAACCCCAAGGAAGACATAGGCATAGGGTCTGAGGTTGGATGAGTTGTCACTTTTTCCTACCTATAATTCATCCTTTCTCATCCTTCTACTACCATCGAGTATGAGTGACCAGAGTTTGTTTGTAGCCTCCCATCATTTGGGCTAGATAGGGTTTCTACAAAGGCAATGAAAGATGCCCTAGATTCATCATTCATTGGAAAATATTTTGATTTCTTATCCTCAGCTAGATCAAAGCCATGGAGAACTGACACAGTGATGAGAAGGAAGGCCGAAAAATTTTGCAGGGCATCATAGGTTGTTGAATACATTGTAGAGTTAGCAATGTCCATCCATTTGCATGGCAATGAAGGCCGCTCGACCTAAGGCTGAGCAAGAGGAGGGTGCCCTACATTTTCATCTTCATCAAAGATCCTTCACCCACATGCAACACCACAAACCCCTGCAAAAGCCTACAGGATCATTTTAGCCCTTATTTTTTAAATATTTAGTATTAGTTAAATTTACTTTCATCATTTATTTTCATGCAATTAATATGATTTTTATTTTATTTAGATTAGATAGAAAAAATTAAATGAGAATTGAAACTAAAACTAGCAGTATTCAGTATCGATATGACCTCTAACTCACATTTATGGGTAATGTCATCATGATTTGAGCTACTATATTTGTAGCCTAACAAAACTGCAATAACAACATATGTGGCATCATTCCTTTAAATCATCAAGGAGAAATAAGGGACATCTTAATGGTAATAAAGTCCAAGGGATGGGTAATATCTCTTAGATCAATAATCTAAAAACATTAATCAAATGAACAAAAATTCGCTAGTTCAAACTTAGTAAACCTTCTTATAATATTTTAATAGAATTTTATTATTTTGTTTCTTTTATTTATTGGTTATTTAATCATGATAATGGAAGTTTAGTTTCAATTGGTTTCAAGGGTGACATTATTTTAGAACTAGGAATTAGTTGTTTTAGGAAACAAGTAATAGTCATGGTGACTATTTACTTATAATTAATGCTTCCCTTCGTGGGTAGTAGTCCTGGAGGAACTATTTGGGGAAAGGGGGTCTAGAAAGGGCTACATACTCACATAATAGTTCACATCAAACTTAGAGTAGAAAACATAACTACATATTTTATGCCTTCATCTCATTTGGAAGCAAGGCATGTAGGTAGTTTGGGAAATGAAGGATGCTACCGGTACTTAGGCATTCAAGGATGGGGCTTAGAGCATATCTAATAAAGATCATGTTAATTCAATCTATAATAGAATATTTAATAATTCAAGAGAATTTCTTGATTAAGAGAAATGATAAAATCTTTATCATAAATATTAAGATAAAATATGTTCTTTATATACTCAAAAGGAATCTTGGATGGATTCGTTTGACTCCCCGAGGTTTTAGGTTGAATTGTGAGGTGGGACTCAATCTAATTATTTATTTTATATATACTTTTTAATATGACAACCTCGATGCACTTCTAATAGGGGAGTGTATTCTTTAGAGAGTGACTCAGGACCTAAATGGTCTCGATGAGTCTAATTCTCTAGCCAAAGCATGTTCCTATCCTTTATGGATAGATACCTGATGTAGGAGCATCCAGGTATAGGCACAATCCTACATTGCCCAAAAATATTTCAATTGAATTTTCAATTTTGGTGTGTGTTTTGGTTTGTATTGATGTTTTCAAGAATCTTTCAATAGCAGGAATCTAGAAATCTGATCGATATTGCAAAAATCTAAGTTTTTACCAAATCACTATTTTAAGGCTCCATGGGCAATTTTGAAAATTATTTCTAAAAAATACATAAGGAATCAATTAAAATTCTTTTGTTTGGACATTCCTAGAGGTACCATGTTGAATATGAAAAGAAAATTGAAGTTATATCTTTCGCTCTTTGGGAGAAATTAATGTTGGAAATTTGTGTTACCAATTTTTCGCTACAGCTCGATTGGTGGAGCTAGTTTAAATATTGTTATATTTGAAAGTGAAAAGAACAATTGTTTTTGTTTATGCTCAAGCGTTGTTTGCACTATATTCATCATTCATCAAGTGACAGTTATGCAAGTGTTTTGAAAAACTAAATTTTAGAAGTATTGCTCGAATTATTTACAAATCAAATGGAGTACAGAGCTGAGTGTACAAATGATTAAGCAACAGAGTGATTTCATTTATTTCATGAAATGATTCACATTACATATGTTCGTTTGATTGCAAGAATACAAATGACAAGTACAACATTGCATTTCAATGCATTTCTTTCATAATGGAATTGAAAGAAGAAATTTAATATCCACACAAGCTATGGTTTTAGCTAATTCCATTCATTATGGAAAGTAAACTATACAATTGAAGGTAAAAAGAAATAAGAAAGCAGATAGCAAAAGACATATCCATCATTACTTGATTCTTCATCTTCGGTTGAGATGCTTGTTGCTTGCTTTGTCCTGCTTCCACTCCTGAGTGTTCCTACAAAAGATTGAGAGGGGTGTCAATTAAGAGCTCTAGATATGAGTTATACTACAAGTTCTACCAACAAACATATAATTCACTCTTCGAAATGCATGGAATCAACTAAAGGAAGGAATAGAAACATGAACTGAAAAGAGAAAACATCATCATCATATATTGTTTTTATGCTAACATTGTTCATTTTTGTGTGCAGGTATAGGGAAAGTCATGTAGCTGATTATCTTTTGAATACCAAGCATGTGGGAAAAAACGGGCTCCCACAAGGGTAGAGCTCAGCATGCTACCCCTTAGCATTATAGGTGGGGATGAGTGAAGAAGTATTATGCAACTAAAAGAGTAAATGAGAGTCATTCATCAAAGCCATCAAGCTAACTGCTCACTCATAACCATAAAGTAAAATTTTTTTGAAAGCTACAAGTGAATAGTAGGTTTAAATAAGCTCAATCAATTCAACTAAAATACATCATTTTCATAATTGCAAATCTCAAATATTGTTGTACAGTTTGATATTGCTGCCATAGTATTGTTTGCTACTTAAGGTTTGTTCACATTAAATGTAGTTTCATATTTTTCTATTTTGGAGCAGCAGTGTTCTATCTTACAATGGTGATAGTGAACAGGCATACATAATGCCTCAACCAAGAGCATTGTTTCAAATTTTCATTTGGGAAGAGAGTAAGGTATAAGAAAATTTTATTAAATGGAGCATAAAAATGCATGATGAGTGCTAGTTAGGAGAGGATAAACATGCAAGGACAGTTGAGCATGAAGAGAGCTCCAAATTCCCATTAGAGTAAAGGATGACAAGCATCAGTACAGTGACTACTATGTTTGATAAAGGAAAGTGGACGATACAACAAAGACAACCAATTTCATTTTGGTTGAGAGTGAAAATGTTGCATTAAGTGAAGCTTATGCATCATTGTATTTGAAAAGGAACAATAAAAAATACACTATTTTGGAGACTTGTTCTGTCATTCAAAGTATATCTTCAAAGAATAATTTGCATGGTTCTAGGCAGACAAATATGAACAGATTGAACAAGAATTACAATATGTCGAAGTCATTTCCAGAATGAGCAGAGAATGACAAAGTATGAGAGAGTGTTAAGATGCAAGTAAGCAATCTGTATGTTTTCAGAAATAAAATGGAGCAAGGATCATATATATACCCAGCTTCAAAAATAGGGGAATTCTCATATTGATTTAAAGTTACAATCATGCATGCCCATTTGAGTATGTCAAATTCAAATGCAGATTTACCCAGATTTTTACTATTTTTCAGGAAAACCCATCATGGGGTTTCATTAGAATGCAGAACTTGTACAATGGTGGGTCGAGTTTCAAACTCTTGTTTTCTAGAAATGCATAGTACATAAACATTCTCTTCAAAATACTGAGTACCCATGTTGGGTTCTCAATAGAAATGCAGAGGAAAAGCGAGATAATTGATTTATTCAAAATATCAAATACCCATATGAGTTTTATCTTAGAAATGCTGCTACAGAACACCATGAAGGGTTCTTACAAATTTCAAAATGCAAATGAAATTCCATGATGGGCCAAGCCTATATTTTGAATGAATAAAAAAATAAAAATTGTTGTTTATTTTTTCAGAATACACACATTGGGGTTTTGAATCAAAATATAAAAAAAAAATCACCATTTCTAGTTTACCCACATGGGAATTTCAACGGGGAGAGCAAAATAAATGTTTTTATCACAATCAAAAGATACCCATGTGAGGGTTTTTCAACAGAAAGGAAAAAGAAATGTGTTTTCTCTAAAATATCATGTACCCATGTGGGGTTTCATTAAAATACATGATTTATACAATGCTCTCATGGTTGAGCTTGAATGTAGGAAAATCACAAGAGTGAGTGTGATTTCTTCAAAAACAACAAATGCCCACATCAATTTTTATCTCATAAAATACAATAGGAGTGAAAATCATGATGGGTCAAGCCCAGAAGTATTTCAAAAGCTCATATCAAAATATGCATGGCATGGCCTAGAGAGAGCCCTTGGCTCATAAACAATCAAAATCTTCTTGCAGATTAAAGCTTTTGTAAGCTTTGTAAGAAATGGAAAGCAAGTAGAAACAAAGGCTTACCATCATTTGCCTATTGAAGATAAAGAAGCCTCAATCAAGCTCTCACAGAGCTTTCAAAATCAAGAGTTGAGCTCATATGTTGGTGGCCAAGAAATAATAGAAACAAAGCACAAGAAATGGAGTAAATGCATCAAACAAATATGTTATAGCCATGGCTAGTGAGGCCTTTATTCTCATCAAAGAAGCCAAGAATGAATAGAATACAGGAAATAACACTTACCCTAAGTTATGGAGGTCGAGTCTGGTGGAGAATCAAAAATAAGAGAGCTCGAATGGAGTCTCAGAGTTCAAACCCTAAGTATGGCGGCGCTTCTTGCAGAGTTCACTCTCAAAGCCAAAAGATGAAATGAAGTGATTTAGGGTTTGCCTTTGTTTTTACCATGTTTCCCTTGCTTGAACTTGGGGACTATTTTATTTCACATTAAATATCAAATATTCCAAGTTGAATGCATCATGTGGCCGATTTTCAATGCCTAGGTCGAGCCTTGTGAATATGGTGGTGCTATGCGTCTAAGTCCTTAGGCTTATTTGATTAAATTTTTGGCAATGTAAGGGGCTATAGACTTTAGGGATTTGTGATTAATAGTGCTTTAGTAAGAAATGGATATGATAGATATCCTTGATTTTGATTGGTTTTGTGAGAAATCAATAAAAATTGTAAAATCATTGCACTTATGACTTAGGGTTTATTTTGTTTTCAAATTGATTTTGAAGAAATCAATTTGGATAGTGATAAAAGATGCATCATATATTTTATGATTTTTTGAGAAAATCAAGCATTGTAAAGGGAGAAATAAGGTTGTGATTTTTTGCAAAAGATTTCTAAAATTAGGTTGCAAAAAAATTGAGTCAAATTGAGAGAATTTTAAATCTTCAAGCTATGTAAAGCAGGAATGAAACAAATTGTTTTATTGTTTGCTATTTTTAGCAAATGGTTATTGCTTTTCTTCCTTGGTCAGATTTGAGGTTCCTGTTGGAGAGATAACATGTTTTTCTTTGCTTTAAAGGAATTTTTGCCTATTTTGAGAGGCTTTTCAGTATGTGCATGCAAAAAGTGTGTTTTTTCCGCTTTTGTGCAAGCTTATTGGGTAGTTTTGATACCTTTTCTTGAGATTTTCTTTTGAGCTCAGCTTAGGGTTTTGGGGAGATATATCTTCTGGAAAACTTAGTGTTTTTCTAGTTCAGATTCTAGTTTCTTGCTCTTACACATTTTTGAGCTTGTAAACTTCTTTGTACTCAGGTTTTGAGAGTTTTCACTCCTTCATCCAATAAAAGAAACATTCCTATCTCCAATTTATGTCTCTATTTGTAGTTTTAGTATGATGTTCATATTGTGATTCTATTTTATAGATCCTTTTTATGTCCTAATACTTCAGATTATTAACACAAAAAGTTTATTTAATGCAAGTTGCATGCTGTGTTTAGGTTTATACCTTCATACAAATCAATTTTGTACTGATGTTCATGAGAGATTGTGAGATCATTGTTGTTTTTCTCAAGATTATTTGTGAGTGAAATATCAAAGTCATTATTAAGTTTAGATCACATTAGATAGGATTTCATTTCAGTCATATTCTCTATCCTTTTTCCCAAAAAATCATTTAGATTAGGATCATCATTCGGAGAACCAACTCACTCTGGAGATTCATTCTCACAAAGATTTACCCACAACTTGAGAACGTTTCCATGTGTCAATAGATTGTTGAACTTTCAATTTCAACATGGTACAAATCTTATTGATAACATGTGTTTTTAATACCATAAGTGTGTTGCCCATTTACAAAAAGTTTATTTTTTCAAAATTTATGAAGGCTGGAGCAAAATATTTTTGGAGAGGACTTGAGGGGCTCATAATGCATGTTTGGGAAAAAATTCACATGAATTGGAAAACTTTCAGTCTTTTCTGCCTATCAACACTCACCCCATCAACTGATATAATGTTGATTTTTTATTTTGTTTGATGTGATTTCTCTATTTTGTTCCATTTGCAAATTGGCTTAACAAAGTCACTCAAATTGCTAAAAGAGAGGTAAATATATTATTTCTACTTTATTATTGCAAAAGTATGAAATGAGAAAAGGCAGCCAAGAGAAAGAAAAAAAATGAATAAAGAATGTAGTGATTGGAGGGTAAAAGAAAAGTAGACACACAGCTAGGAAAGGTGAAGAGGCATGTTGGAGGTGAAGAGGTGGAGTTGTTGCCATATGAAAGGAAAGTTTTAAATTTTAAAGTAGAAAAAAAAGAAGATGAGGAGACAAAGGGGGTTGTTGTGGAAAAAAAAGTGTTGTGAAGAAGGAATTGAGGTTGCACAGTGGTCATAGGGTTCTCAAATAGAAAAAAGAAATTCATCGCTGCCTTGTATAGTGAGTGGTTTGTGTAGTAAGGGGCTGAGAATACATTCAAACAAATATATAATAAAGGAATCCAAAAGAGAAAAGGGGCACATGAGTAAAATAGGTGAGAAAATTAAAGGTTAAGAAAAGACAGTAAAATGGTGCCAAGGAGGAGGATATGTTGCTTTGTAACCATCAAAGCATATGCAATGCACTAGTTGTGTAACTATGAGAGGTTAGGAATATCATTGAAATATTAATTTGTTGTAGATAATTTTTGTTTGTTGGAAATATTTGTATTTGATTATATGAGTGCAAAATTATTGTTGATTTGAGATGGTCATCGTGTTAATTTTATTTTAGTAAAATCAAACAGAGATTTGTGTTGCAATATTTGCATTACTGTTGTGTGAATTTGTGAAGCTTTTGGAAAGAGGGAGAGTTCCTCTTGTGTCAATGTTTGTCCCATTGGTTAGATACCTATCCTAGATGGATAGATGAATTCTTGTCTTGTATGAACATATGCTTAACTTGAATGGTTAGATTTATGTCTCAGACAGACAGATGCATATCCCTATGGATAGGAGTACCTGAGTATACAATTAAATAAACACATAACAAATATTTCAAACAAGAAGGAAAAGAAAAAAGTTAGTGGTAATATTTAGGTTAATCGATTTCTAGGTTCTTACAATATACTTGAAAACCTCATCAAATTATTACCCTTAGGGTAATGGATTAACTAAGTCCACCAACAAGAATGTGATCAAAATCATAAAAGAACTATTGAGGATAATTAGAGGTCTTGGAATAGAAAACTAAGGACTTCTCTTTGGGTTGAAAGTATCACTCCCAAGAGAGCCATTGGAAATTCCCCTTTCATGCTAGTTTATGGAAAGCAAACAAGGCTTCCACTATCTCTAGAACTACCTTCTCTTGATTTAGCATAATATTTAGAATTTATGGAAAATGATTCCATGATGGTAAGGTTGGATGAACTAATAGATTTAGAAGAAGTTAGAGATAGGGCCATTCTTACACTTGAATCTCATCAAGCACAAGTCAAGAGGAACTTTGAAAAAAGGATATCAATAAATTTTGATGAAGGATATTTTGTGTTAAAGTGGGATGCAAATAGAGTAAAGGCTAGAAGGAATTCAAAGTTTGATGTCATATAGAGTGGCCCATATATTATCACCAATAGTAAAGAGGCCAATTCTTTCCATATTTCTAAGATAAATGGTGATATTCTCCCTATCCCAATTAATGGGATACACCTCAAGTCCTACCTTTGAGGTGATGTTTCAATCTTGTATCATATTTATTAGGTTCCTTATGCTTTCCAAAAAAATTTGTTACACAATCTATATTCTCCTTAAGGGAGCACATTTTTTAGTGTGTCTTCCTCTAGGTTTTTCTACACATGCATTCTCTTTTTTTGTATTGTGAGGGAAACCTATTATGTCCTCCCATGACTTAGTACCCAATGCACTAATAAGGCTTCCAAATTCCATGATTAGCAAAAAATCATCCCATAGAGATCACCAAAATGTTAACATTTCATGCCCCCTTCATGGCCCATCAATAATAACCAATTTGAGAGACCCTACCTAGGCCATATTACAAAATATTACTCCTTTGCACCTAGTATTAACCCTCTTTTTTCAATCTTTAGTCAAAATTCATGTTGTAAAAAATGACTAAGTGTTGTACTTGTCAAGATTTGAAGATGTTGGTCCTCCCCTTAATCGTTTGCATAATTTAGATTTTCCCCCTCTGAAATTTGAGTCCTTGTGAAAGTCCTTGAAGTGTTATTTGTGTTGGTATTTTGGGCTTTGAATTATTTATGTTCTCTTTATCTTCCTAAATTATATGCATTAAGCATCATACCCAATGCCCAAAACCCAGGTTCTTCCCATTGTAAGGTCACTCAAGTCCCTTCTACCAATTTTTGGCCTTTGGATTTTCCTCTTAAGGTCTTTCTTATTTTAGTATGCTTTGATAGTCATGCTCAACATCCAACACCCATTCTTCATAATATTATAATATTCTTCATCAAAGGAAGAAGCAATATAATATTAATTACTATTCTACTATTTTATGCTTTGCATGCTTTTCTGGGTATTTTGGTTATCAGCTCAATCAATTTTCTAGAGTCTTTTGAGCAGGCTTGCAATTCTACTAATATGGGTGGTGAGTGTCGCCGGTGGAACCGACAGATTGTGAGGAGCTGAGAAGTAACACAAAGGTTTGGGAGTTGCTAGAGAAGGGCAGGATTACCAATTACATTAAAAAACTTTGTGGCTAGGACCAGAAGGTCACTAAGTTTTTTGACAAGGAATGGAAGAATGGCAAGGTTAATTTGTTTGGGAGAAAGGTTGCTATTGATGAGAAGTTAATTGTTGAGGTTATGGGGATTTCCATGGAGGGCCTCAAGTTTTACAGGGGTAGGAAACTCTCGGACCAAGCTGTGCAAAAAATTTTGAAGACAGAGAAGGAAAAGGAGGACTTGCGAAGGGCTACCAAAAGTAGTTATGACTCTGTGAAGATCATTTCACATTGGAAGAAGGTGTTGAAATTGATTATGGAGTACACTACCCTGGATGGTCAATACACTAGGGTTTTTGTGTATCATTTTTTGCTCCTCAACCATTTCTAGCATCAAGTTAGGGTGTCTTTCCCTTTTTATCTTTCCACTTCTTTGAATGCTAGCCTTCAAAACCATAGTTTGAATCCAATTATACATTCTATTATCCATAGGTTTTGCTTGTTTTAATCTATGAACATTTCAAAGCTATGTCAGATCTGTCCCACTAGACCCCTTCTTCTTGGGGAAGGGTAGTAACAAAGGTGAAAGGAAAATCTAGTGTCTTCCCCCAAGAGAAAGGCAAGAGAAAGGTTTCGGAGGACCCCTCCTATGAAACTAATCAGGATGATCCTCAAATGACCCCTTCATCAGAGTACTCCAGCTACCTTGCTACTGACAGAGAGGATAGGCCACGTTATCCCAGTGATCTCAAGGTGGATGACCATTACTTTAAAGTTGAACATGAGTTTCCAAATGGAATTCTTTATATTACTCATAATGGGTATGTGGATTTCTTCAGGTTGATCAGATGGGTGTTCTTCAAGATTAAGGAACTTAAATTGAATTAGAGGGCTATGAACAACAAACTGGAAAGATCTGAAATGAACGACAACACTAATAGAGATAGAGAAAAGGCCACCAATTTATGGATCAAGGAAGAAAAGAACTACATGGTGGACTGCCTCAAGAAAATAGTTGAGGATCTAAAACAATTTAAGAGTAACCATGATGGAAATCTTTTTGATATGGAGGAAAAGATTAAGAAAATAAAAGAATCTATCCAAAAGGTATTGGAAATGAGCCACAAGATATTAAAATATATCGCAAACACCATGAATACGATGGTTGATAATCTAGAAAATTCTTATTAGGTTAGGAATGTTGTGGATGTGGAAGCTGAGAAAGAACAAAGCCAGGTGGAGGTCATGGGGCCGAGTAAAAGAACCAGAGCGAACCTGAAGAGGAAGGCTGGAAAGACTCTTGTTAACATTCAAGAGATTAAGAAAGCAACTTTAAATATGAAAAACCTCGAGTAGGAGGCAGCAAATATCCTCATGAATCTGGCCTAGTGGCTAGACTTTTGTTGGGTTTTTGTTGGCTTCTTGTTGTGCTTCCTTGGGTTGGCTCTGTGTTTTCTTCTTTGTTGGTAGCTTTTTGTTCTTTGTTTTTAATTTTTTATTGTTTTATCTTTTTCATGTTTGTTGTTAAGGGTTTTGGGGCCCCTTCAAAACTTGTTTCTTCTTTAATCAAAAACATCCAACACCCAAGGTCTTCCCATCAAAAATTCACCCAAGTTCCTTTTGTTAGTTTTCAGCCTTTGATTTTTTCCCTTAAGCTATTTTTTTGGTATGTCCTAAGTGTCATTCCTGATGCTCAACACCCAATGTCTTCCCATAAAATTCACCCAAGTCCCTTCTATTTTTTTTCAACTTTCAAGTTTTCTACTTAAGCTATTTCTCTTTTTTCTGTGTTAAGTGACATGCCCAATGCCCGACACCCAAGTTTTTCCCATTGTAATTCACCCAAGTCCCTTTTATCAAGTTTTGGCCTTCATATTTTCTCCTTAAAATATTTCTTTTTTTGGTATGTTTTAAGTGTCATGCTTGAAACCCAACACCTAACAAAGGAAACTTTAAACTCTCAAGTTTTCACTATCAATCTTTCCCATTTCCCTCTCCCATTTTAAGAAAGTATTAAGTATTCCTCTCATTCCCCAATTTCTTAAGTAAAGGAATGCCATGGATGGCACTATTGATGGCGTTCTCAATAGATTTATGAAGGAAAGGAAGGTTGAATATGGAATTTTGAATAGTGGTGTCGATGGATTTTCAATGGGAAGGAAGATTTGATGATATTCTTCGAAGTGTATTTTCAATCTTAAATGCTATTGATGCTCAAAGACTCTTCTTAAACATATGGTCTCAACTTCTAAGGCTAAAAAAATGGATTTAAGTGTAGATCCAATGAAGATTGTGGTGGCCATGCTTCATTTATTATCTATAGGTATCTCTTTTTTCAATTTCCCATCCCCAAATCATTATAATTTTGGGTGATCTCCATCCTTCCACACATGCTAAAAAATCGTCAATGTGAAGATATGATAGTTGATCAAATAATATTTTACACACTTTCATGGCACATTTTTTTCAGTTTCTCTTGGGAATAAAGGCTCATTTTGGGGCTCTCTTGTAAATTTTCTTCCTAGATTCTCTATCAAACATTATATCTCTATGCATTCTACAACTATAAAGAGGCTTATGCCTTTACATTAATGAAAGTTATCATTATACCTCTTCTCTCCTTTGGATATGTTGTGTAGATCTCTCTTGCCTTCATGTCTAATTTTTTTCCATTTTCTATGTCTATATGTTATGTTAACTATGTTTGTAGGTGTTGATTGTGAATATTTCCTTTCCTTCTAGTATCTTATCAAACCCTAACTTCCATATGTACCCATGGAAACTAGTAGAATAAAGAACTCTATGAGTCTTTCTAACTATTTTCATTGATGCATTGTGTTGTTCTAAGGTGTTGTTTTTTTCTGTTGAACCCTAAAAACCCTCTAAAGGAAAGACAACTCTTATGCTCAATGACTTCAAGGTTAGGGGCCAATGAATGAGAGATGGATTTAACACTTTTCTCCCTTGCACTTCAGGCTCTGCAAGACCTAGGCCGGTATCCCTATACATAAAGTAGATAAGATTCATATAAATGACAAGAATTGATAGGGCTAGTTACACCTCTTGTTCTCATTTAAGTTCAAGTATGAATTAGGAAACATGAAATAAAATCTAAACTAAGAAAGCAGGGAAAATATTTTTGAATATAAAGTTTGTTTCTGAGGATGGGGAGGAAAACCATGCAAGACCAATACCTACCTTGGGCTATAGAGTCATATGTTAAGCATTTTATGATCATGACATCACCAAACATATCTTGGGGGTCTTCTAAATAGACTATCACCTTTTGATAACCCAACCTTCACAAGCATGTTATACTACTCTACTTACAAATCCATCTGAAGGTATAATATCTTCACTATCTCTATGCAATCATTTACATCACTCCTTGAATGGAAAGCAAACACATAAATAGTTCAAATAGAAAATATGTTTGAAGACTCTTAATAACCTTGCTACTTAGATTCAAAAGGCATTACACTTCATAAATGGACACAAAAACATACCAGCATATATTCTTATATGCCACAATTACAAGATATAGAGATAATATCAAGTAATGGCTTACAAACATAGATCTTCACCTTTCAACAATATGCCATCTATACATAGCATTTTCCTTACCAATACATAGAACTCTCCAAGAGAGAACTAACCTCTTAACATTAACAAAAATATCAAAAAATGTGTTTATGGTTGAAGCATAACTACAAACTCGACTAGCCACAAACCCTAACCAAAATAGGGTTACCTATGATTTCAAAATACCTACACATATGTAAAATATGACCAAAAATGAAGAAGATATCCACCATCAGTGAATTTGACATCCATGCCAAGCCTTTAGTTCAAAGAGCATGCAAAATATGAAGAAATCCATCGCCAAATATGTAGAAAATCATGGCAAAGACCAGATCACTGATAGAAGGAAGGATGACACCACATAAAATGGTATGGATAGCACTCCACCATTAATGGGGTTAGGTCAAACTAGCATTAAATACAATCCTTTCCCCCCAAAAACCAAAACTAGTTGCCAAGAGAGATTCATTGCAAAAATAATGGTGTTCACATGAAAAAACATAGAATTATGAGTATGATCGAGTTGTCGGGCTAGAAAGGAGAGCTACCTATGAATTAAATGGGTCACAAGGCCAAAAATAACACTATCATCAAACATCAAGCTTCAACATTTCATCGTACCACATACTTCATATTTTTTAGTAGCACCAATATCGGCATTAGCATCGAGATTCAAAGGTCGGCCATGTAGCTTACTGCATATCACTAAGCAATGCAAAGCATAAGAGTAAAGGGTGAACATCAAAGTCTAAAAGGAACAATCAAATATCAAAATTCAAGGGTTGGAGAAAGTTCTTACCTCTTACCTTAACAAAGGTAATAGGTAAAGGGGATGGCCGACAATTGAACTCTAAAAAGAAAATGCTTAGTCACTTTTCCAAATAACATATCGAGGGTCACAAAGAAAGACTACCTCTTACCTTAACAAAGGTATGAGGTAAGAGGAAAGGCTGAGGCTCGACCTCTAAAAATCAACAATTAGCTAATTTTTGAAGGAAAGGTTCTAGGTTTGGGAAGAGGGAAGGAAAAGAAGGTGGTAGAGGGTAAGGTTTAAGCTCAATGGACAAAACCTAAAATGTCAAAGGGAGAAATGGAAAGAAAGGGAGAAGAAGAAGGAGATTAGGAGCAATAGAGGAAGGATGGAAGGAAGCAAGAAAGTGACAACCTAAAGATTTGAAAACACAATACGTAGCCACTTTGGGGTTTGAAAATGGATCTTCAAATAAGCGAAGTTTTCAACTAGCAGAGGGTCCTAAGAATGATGCACTATAAAGATATCTCATATCGGTTAGAAATTATGGGCATCACCAGGGGAGTAGCATAAGCTAAAAATAGTGCCACCAGTGGCTCTAGTTGGGGATGCATGCTTTAGTGAAGGATGACAAGATTCCAGATCTCTAGGGAAGTAGACCATGGGGCCATATCCATTGGGCTCAAAAACTACCCAACCTTTAAACTTCATTTGATAGCCCCAAGCCACCAAATGAAAAGGGATGCCAATGCTTCCCTCTATCAAACACCAGCCTATCAAGGAGATGATCTCCCTTAACCCAAAACTTTTTTTTCCATACCATAGTAGCAAAGGTAGCCTTATTCCTACAAGAACAAATATATGATTACTCTTGAACAAGTGAAAAATATCTCCATGTTTGATCATTTTGTTGCATGGTAACCATACCACATAGGCCACCTCATTGCCACACACTACATTTTCTAATTTTGTACCAAATGGAAAAAATTAAGAACTGTGATCAACACCATATGAAACCATGGTACCTTTATACCTATTTACCACCTCACATGAATTAAGGAAAAGAGAAGTTTCCTCCAATTCATATGGAAAATAAAAATATGCCTCTTCACAATGTTGACTTGCAGAGGGAAACTCATCCTCTAACAAGTTAAACTGCAAACTTTGAATCTTTGGCATATGAGAAAGATTAGTAGCCAAAAATCACTATTTTTTTTGTATCTCATCACCACTACAAGCTGCACACTTGGAGTCATTAATGTTGATGCAAACTTCATCAGCACATCCTTTCAAATCATGATACATTTTGAATGAAGAGCTACACTCTTCAAATTGTCTCTCTATTTCAATTTCTTTGAAATCTATTAAGACATATGTGCCACAAAAATCAGACCTATGACACACATCTATGGAGCTTATCTCAGCAACACTACCTTTCCATGACTGAATTGAAGTCCATCGCTAACGAGGAAGACTATGAGATGCACCCCCTAAAGAAAAAAATCGTAGGAATCTATGTGACTAACACAATCACACTCCTTATGTACAAATTCATCATAAAAAACATCATAAGTTGTATCAATATTTATCTTTACATTTTCATCTTCATGTACAATTGCATCTATGTTATCCCCATACAAAAATTTGGTGACAACTTCAAAACCAAAAAAATGGATAGAAGAAGGTAAGAATTAAAACAAGGAAGCAATTTCTTGCTCATCACTTACATCACCATCATATGCATGCCCAACACAATTAGCTACCTAAACTGATTCATCTGATGAGTCTCTTGTATACACATCTTCTTCTCTATCCATACTGCTACAACAATCAATAGTGTCATATCCCACACTTTCAAACTAGAAATCATCATTGATTTCTTCACTACAACTCTCCATGAATGATTGCTCCAAATGAAGATCACCACACATACTGTCACATTCATCTAATATAGAGAGATGACTCTCTATTTCTACAGTTTCAACATTAGTAGAAGGTATGACTTCAAATATTTCATTCACTCCATCATACATGTTACACTTTGGTTGTTGTTACAATAAACTTCTTCTACACACATGTCCTCTATGGGATGCTCAAAAGAAAAATCTTCACCACAATGAGATGCATCATTATTGCCTTTTTTTATACCATATGAACTCATATAAAAAAGACTAGAATAAGTACCATCACACAATAAAAATAGGAAACAACTTCCATACTTCCCTATCATCCTGATCAATAACTAAAAGCCATTGAAATATCTATCTAAGTATTTAAGGCTTCTAATTTTTTGGAATTGTACTTAGACCTGGCTCAAGTCTTTCACAAAAGAAATCAATACACATTGATTCATCAAGTCTATATAAATTTGGTATAGTATACAAACATTTCATGAATATATAATGAAAACTAAAAGGAGATTCACCCTCATATCTTTTTATATCATAGAATGCATTTAAAGGTGGCATGTATTCAACCACATGCTCATGTTCATCAAAAAAAAATTGAGTGTTCAAAACCCTATTATCAAATAAGCATCCATTATTCACTTCACCAAACTGATCCATGAATAGTATCTCAAGCTCATGCCATGAATAAATAGAATGCAAAGGAAGATTAAAAAACTAGTCCCATGCACCATTTCTCAAAGTTTCTATAAAAAATTTCATGAAAACATATTCCCCTACTATCTGACATTTCATCATCAAATTAGTGAAAACCTACAAATGTTTTGATGTTGATTCTTCATGACTGCCTTTAAACTTAGGCAAGTATTCATTTATTTCTCTTGGGATAGAGTGTGTATAACCTTGTATTTTACCATAATCCAAAGGGTTATATCTTTCTATAGAGAAACATGTTCTTTGAGGGTATGACTATAGTTTAGTCATGGCAAAATAGCTTGTAGAGGGGGTACCTGACTGGTTATACATATTCGCTAATGAATATCTATCCCTTTACACTATCTTCTTTAGAATATCTAATTTTCCCAACTCCCTTTTCTAGTAGGACCTTAAAGAACTAAATAAGGGAAATTTATTATTGACCTTCACACGAAATGCTACAATAAATAAATACCTAAAAAGTATTGCAACCAAACTCTTCTGATGATGTAAAAAATTATTGTAGAGTTGCCACCTCTTTGAATGATGAAATGATCTTCAAGCAACAAGTAGATCCTTTAAAGATCAAAATTTTTCTGAGTTCTCTCCACCTATAGAGCACCAGACTTCAAGAACATAACCATAAATATTGTAATAGGTCCCGTCTTCAAGTATGAAGGTCCTTGCATCTCAAGACCCAAAACTTAAAATCGGCAAAGCTCAGACTCCTTCCAAATGGATATACCTCTATCTTCCTCAATGTAGTCACCAAAATTGTTGGTGGCTCAAATAAGGAAAAGAAAATTTGTAATTGCTCACCCAGAGATTCATTGTTCTTGTCCACAATAGAGTCATGAATATTTTGGTTGCTTGAGTGGGGAGCTTCAAATTTAGAGCAACAACATATATAAATAGATATTTTTTGTTCTTTCCCCAACAAATTTTTTGATCTATTGATTTTTTTATTGTTGAAACTTTGAAAATACTCTAAAGGACAACTATCTCTTATGCTCAAGGACTTCAAGATTAGGGGCCAAAGAATTGGAGATGGATGTAACACTTTTCTCCCCTGCACTTTAGGCTCTACATGACCTAGGTGGGTATCCCTATTCATAAAGTAGATAATCTTCATACAGATGACAAGGGCTTATAGGGATAGTTACACCCCTTGTTCTCATTTAAGTTCAAGTATGAAGCAAGAAACATGAAAGAAAATCTAAACTAAGAAAGTGGGGAAAAGGTTTTTGAGTATAAAGTTTGTTGTTGACGATGGGGGAGGAAAACCATGCAAGACTAGTGCTTGACTTGGGCTATAGAGTCATATGTTAAGAATTTTAGGATAACACCCAACATATATTTGGGGTCTTTTGAATAGATTATCACCTTGTGATAACCCAACCTTTACAAGCCTATTATGCTACTCTACTTAAAAATCCATCTAAAGGTATAATATCTTCACTATCTCTATGCAAGAATTTACCTCACTCCTTGAATGATAAGCAAAAACATAAAAAGTTCAATGCTTGAAGACAACAACATATCAGTGTATATTCATATATACCATAGTTATAAGATATATAAATAATGTCATGTAATAGCTTCCTAACATAGATCTTCACCTTTCAGCATTAAACCATCTGTACATAACATCCGCCTTACCAATACATAGAAATCTCCAAGAGAGAACTAACATATGAACACTAACAAAAAAACAAAACTTGCTTTCACTGTTGAAGGATAACCCAAAAATAGATTAGGCACAAACCCTAACCAAACTAGGGTGAACCCATAATTTCAAAATATCTATATAGCTACAGAATCTGACTAGAAATGAAGAAGGCAACCACCATCAATGTATCTGACATCCACGACAAGCCTTTAGTTCAAAGAGCACACAAACTATGAAGAAATCCCCCGCTAAATCCACAAAAAATCATGGAAAAGATTAGATCATTGATAGAAGGAAGGATGACAACACATAAAAGGGCATGGGTAGCACTCTACCATTAGTTGAGATCAAACTAGCATTAAATAGCATCCCTTCTCCCCAAAAATCAAAACTAGTCACCAAGAGAGAGTCGTTGCAACAATAATGGTGGTATGTGAAAAAATATGGAATTGTGAGTATGATCAGGCTATCAGTCCTTAAAGGAGATACCTCCCATGAATTAAATGGGCTAGAAGGGTGAAAATGACACTACGTCAAACATCAAGCCTCAACGTTTCATCATACTGCATACTTCACATTTTTCATCAACACTGGCATCAACATTATCATCGAGATTTGGAGGTCAAGAATGCAGCTTACCGCATACCACTAAGCAATGCAAAGAATGGGAGGAAAGGGTGAACATAAAATTTCTAGGCATGCTTGGTGGGACCCACAAATGAGTCCCTACCTTTTATGTTTGTTGTTTTTTGAGTTTTTGTAGGTTTAGGTTTGCAGAAGGGTGTACTTGCCCTTGATAGACATAGAGGGGCATACCTGCCCTTGATAGACACAAAGGGGCATACCTACCCTTGATAGACATAGAGGGGCATACCTTCCCTCTCAGAGGGGCATACCTACCCTTGACAGACATGGAAGGGCATACCTACCCTCCCATAGGGGCGTACCTTCCCTTGACAAACACAGAGGGGTCTACCTGCCCTCCCAGAGGGGCGTACCTGCCCTTGACAGTTTATAGTTTTCACTTTTTAGCTTTTTTTTTACCATTTTCTACAAAGGGGTGAACCTACCCTTGTAGAGGGATGTACCTACCCTAGAGGGTGAACCTACCCCTGCAGAGGGGCGAACCTACCTCAAACAAGGGCAAACCTACCTAGGCAAAGCCCTTTATGAGGTAAAAACAATCATTTAAGCTTCGTTTTGGCTTCTGTTTTCATCATTTTCAGATTATAACCCCCTAATATCACCTGTTTGTGAGTGTTTTTATGTTTTTACTAACATTCATGCAGCTTATTTTATGATTAACAAAGAACGGAGAACAAAACAACTAACATTTTTCTTGCAGAACGATCGTTTTATCTAGTTTGTCTATCATTTTCCTTATCATTTTTGTTGATTAATCTACACACATAGTTTAATTAGGGGGTGTCAAATCTATTGTTTACTATGTTTTCAAGTTCATTGTGTCACCCAAGGGGGCATTACTTTGTTCACACTTTCCCCTTGCACTTTGTGTGAGCCTGGGGAGTAGCCGAAAATGACTAGTGCTCTCTTTCTAGCGGGACCTCCTTGTGGATTTCATCACCCCAAGGGATAATCCCAACCATGCATATCAATGGGGTATACAAAGGGGGGAGAGCAAAAGCTATACCTCAATCTAGTCATGTCGTATTTGGCAGAGCATCCAAACTAGGGTGATACCTAGATAGATGTGAAGAGTTGGTCTGAGCCCTTCAGTATCTCGCTAGGGTTCCCGACTCACAACTGTGATGGGCTGGTGTTCATGGTTGTACCTCATGTACTGAGAGTATATCGAGGACTCCCTAGATGCCTTGTCCATCCTAGATTAAGGACATCACTAATCTTAAGGTTGTGATGTTTTTACTATCTTCTTTGTGCAAAACTAGTACATTTCTTGTTGTTTGCTTGATGTTTGTAGTATCTTTATTCCTTTTCCTTAGCCATTTTCATTTGAATTGAGTCTAAGTCAGTTGAAAAAGGTGACCTTTCCTTCATCTTGGGCGAACCTGCCCTTAATAGGGGTGAACCTACCCTCTATCTCAATGATTTTGTAGCCTGTTTCTCTCAAAATTGTCAATCTTTTTACCAAATAGGTGTACTTGCCCTCTAAAGGGGTGTACCTACCCTCTAAAGGGGCATACCTACCCTAACTTGGGCATACCTTCCCTCAAAAAATCCTTTTTCACCTTCCAGACAACCTTTTTCATCGTTTGTTTAACCATTTCTAGCACTTGTTTTCTCATTTCAAGTACTCGTTTCCACGTTTTGAGCAATCATCCCCCCATTTTGAACACCCTTTCATCATATTGAGCAATCATCCCCTCATTCAGAGCAATCACCCCCTCATTCTGAGCGCTTGTTTATTTGATCCAAGCATCTGTTTCTGCCTATTTTTCACTAAATAGGCAAACTTTCCCTTATCCTTGGGCATACCTTCCCTCTAAAGGGGCGTACCTGCCTTCCAAATGACCTTTTTCATCATTCGTTTAGTCATTTTGATCACCTGTTTTCCCATTTCGAGCACCCGTTTGCTTGTTCTGAGTACTCATTTTCCCATTCTGAGCATTTGTATCTCCATTCAAAATATTCATTCCCCATCCCAAGAATTCATCTCCTTGATCCAAGTAGTCATCCCCTCATTCAGAGTACCCATTTACCTGAGTTGATCACCCGTCTTCTACCTATCTTTCACCAACAGGAAAACTTGGCCTATCCTTGGGTGTACCTTACCTACAAAGGGGCGTACTTTCCCTACAAAGGGGTGTACCTACCCTACAGAGGGGCAAAGCTGCCCTCCAAATAGTCAGTCTTTCCTTTTGTTCAGTCAAACAATTTGTTTAGCAGTTGGGAAAACATGCCCTGTCTTTGGGGGAACCTGCCTTGTAGAGGGGTGTACCTGCCCTATAGAGGGGCGTACCTACCCTATAGAGGGGCGTACTTGCCCTGTAGATGGGTGTACCTACCCTATAGAGGGGCGTACTTGCCCTATAGAGGGGCGAACATGCCCTCCAAATAGTCAGTTTTGCCTTCCGTTCAGTCAACTAGTTTGTTTCTTAGGTTGGATGAACCTGCCTTGTAGAGGGGTGTACATTCCCTACAGAGGGGTGTACCTGCATTGCAGAGGGGGGAACCTGCCCTCCAAAGAGTCATTTTTACCTTTTGTCTATCAAATAGCTATGTTAACCCTCCGTTCAGTCATTTCGAGCACCCGTTTTCCCGTCATCAGCAATTTTTTGTAAGTCATTGTTTCATCGACCAAACCACATAGGTGTTTCTTAGAACATCATTAGAGTCCATATCTATCATCAAATCATCCATCCCAATCATCTAGACTTCGTTTAAGGGGTTTTGATTTTTATGCAGAAACTTATGAAGGCCATAACTTTTGACTTGGGTGTCTGTTTCGGCTGAAATTTTATGGGTGGTTGCATTATGAGATGGCATGTGGATTTCCAACCGACCTTGAGTTAGTTGGACCCCGTTTCAGCACATTTTTTGGGGCCTCAAACTTTCATCTTGACCCTCAAAATGGCAATTTAGTGTTTTTTCAATTTTTGAAAAATCGTTTCCATTAATAACTTAGAATGTGTGTTCAAATTTGGGAGGTTAGTTGTCAATTCATCTTATCTTATTTTTAGGAAGTTTTTGGGAAAAAATTGGACTCTCAAAGATATGCCTATGCGGTTACCTAAAATGGAAAAATTTGACAATTTTTAAAAACTGCCAAATTTGGAAAAATTTGATTGTTAGCACCTTACGTCCTCTAGTTAAAACCCCTGAACTTAGTTTAGGATCAATCCTCTCATGTCCTTTGATCCAATCCCAATCTGAGCTTTACTCCATCTGCATTCTCCCAAGGTCATTTTTTCATCATCTGAATCATATAGGTACATCATCCGAAAACATCTCTAGGTTACACATCCCTCATTGTTTTCTCAATCCAAATCCTCTGAACTTCATTTGAAGTCATTATCCAAATTGACCTAGGTGTCTAAGTCTAAACTTCATCATCCAAATCTACTTAGGATTGTCATACGTCTTGAGTTAATCATCATTGTTGGCCTAATCAATCCACTTTCAATCTCAAGGTGGATTCTATGCTACAATCATTCATTTATCCTTTAATCCAATCAATCAACATCTTAAGTCACCTAGGGTAATTTCTAAATGGGGTTTAGAATCCTTTTCATCATCCTATCTAATGCATCATTTGATCTTATTAGGTCATTTCATCAATCGATCTCATCCAATCTAATCCAATCACATCCCTATCCAATCATCTTTGACCCAATCAATCTACTTTCATTTCAAGGTAGGTTCGGTGTCGTGATCATCCTTTGATAATCAAATTTGATCATCAAAATCAATCCCATCACACCATCCAATCATCTGAATATGAACTTTCATCCAATCCTAATTTGAGCTTTCATCCAATCATCCTAATTTGAGCTTTAATCTGATCCCGATCTAAGCTTGACCTAAATCCCAATTTGAGTTTTAGTCTGTTTCCATCTAAAATATTTGATCCATCCTATTTATCCTTTCATCATCATGAATCCTTATCCTTTATCAATAGAAGTCAAGGGAAACCCTAATTACGTCGACGACGATAACAAAAGTATTGTCGATCAAGAGGTAAATGACATAGAGCCCCTTGACTCTATCATCACTAGTAATCTTTCTCCACCCACTTTCCACAATCCAATCACCCCTTCAAGCTATCTCGATGTGTCTTCATCCATGCCTAATTACACTCCTTATGCTACCTTTGACAAGGGATATCCAATATCTTCCCCATCCACATATTTTCCATATCCTTCATCTACATCATCCTCTTATCCAACACCCACATACTCTTATCCTAATTTTCCATCCCAATATTCCTATTACAATCCCCCATCCATGTCCCCCTTTCCTAATCCTCCTTACCAGTCTACTCATCCTAATCCAACATCCACACCTTTTTATCTTAATCCTACACCCCCATCAACCTATCCTAATCCAACATCCACATCTTCTTATTCTAATATGTCATCCATGTCTCCCTATCTCAATCTGCCATCTCAATCTTCCCATCCTAATCCTCCATCCCAATACCCTTATTACAATCCACTAGTCGTATCCTCTTGCCTTAATCCACTGTCCATGTCCCCATATCCTAATTTACCATTCCAATATCCCTACCTTAACCCTCCATCTAATCCTAATCCTCCATCTACTCCTAGTCCTACATCCAATCCCATTTCCCCATCTAATCCTTGTCCACCAATCCATAATCCCAATCCTTCACCTATGCTCATCACCCCAACCAAGCCTAGAGTATGCAATTTTCTCACTCCATAAGTTCTCCAAGGACTTATGACAAAGAAGACATCCCCCACTCCACACATTGCAGTCGTGGAACCATGATCATCAAACCCACTGAATCCATTGAACCCTCATCTCCCACTCCAAGAGCCACCGAACCCATCGAAGACACCCAAATCCAATCCACTCCTACTACTCCTAGATCCATCCAATCCATCAAAGACACTCAAGCCAAATCCACTCCTCCCACTCCCAGTATCACTAAAATCCATTCTCATGAACTTTATAAATCCTCCATCCTTCCATCTTCCCCACTTGAAGAGTCCCTCCAAGACTCCATCATCATGCCACCCACACAAGATGAGTCATACTAAGAGCCTGATCCAAAGCATGCCAGCATATCCCCTTTTCCACATCAGGATCCTATTGACCCACCTAGTCCTACTCAAGATCACAGTCCTCCATCCACTCCATCTCATGACCCCCTTAACATTGAAGATTCCACCGCTCCATCTCATGAGCCATTATCTCCATCTCCATCGCATGATCCCTTATTGCCTACCATTACAAATAT
Source organism: Sequoia sempervirens (assembly GCA_007258455.2). NCBI lineage: Eukaryota > Viridiplantae > Streptophyta > Pinopsida > Cupressales > Cupressaceae > Sequoia > Sequoia sempervirens. Next base: position 278,541,640 of record VDFB02000015.1, read on the forward strand.
AGATCCTATCATATCCCCCAATCCCTCTCTTGATCCCTAACCAATTACTCTTCCTGATCAAGAAGAAGTTGCTACCCCCTCATCTCCATCTCATGATCCTCCATCATCACCTAAACCTACTATCCCCACATCACTTTTATATCCCCTTGGTACTCTCACATTCTTCCATGGTGGTCTCCTTGGAGAATAAAAACAAAGCATATACACAACCCATCATCCTCTGCCTAATAATGGACTCGCATCATTCTTCCAAAATAACAAAAATCCTATCATAGATTGAATGCTCAAGAACATGAATTATCAAGGAAAAGGCTTAGACCTTCATGAGCAAGGTATTTTAGCCCCCATCCAAGTCAAAGAACAAATTTGTATGCAAGGTCTTCGACATGTTTCTCAAGACTCACAATCTAAATATGTTGGTACAACCTCTAGATGTCCTCAACGAGCCTCTTCCAAAAGAAATAGAGGCTCCTCCCATCACTCCACCAGATTGTTTGCTGCTATCCCCCCTCCTCCATCGTATCACCTCAAAACAACCACCCATATTCCTCCTTCATCTGCTCCATCCATTTTGGGTCCTTATGTCCCTTCACTTGCCATCTCCCATCCTTCATCTATTTTTGGTCCTTATGTCCCTCCATCCACTATCACACATCCTCCAAGTACTACATCTATTTTGGGCCCTTATATCCCAAAATCAACTCCTCCATCTCATCCTATTCATCCTTTCATCCATCCATCACCTATCCATGTCACCCATCATCAACATCCCACTCTCATGTTCCATAATCCGTATCAACAAAGGAATGTACCTATGCATCCTCCATCCACATATCATCTTCAAAATCCTACCATCATTCCATTCATGTCATCTCCATCTCATTCATCTCCTAGCACCCATCTCATTGCTATTAAAATTGCTTTGGATTCCAAAGAAAAAATGCATACATGTACACATCCACATGAATCTAAAGCTCCCCATGTCCCCTCTAAAATACATGGTGAAGAAAAGAAAAATCAAATCCAAAATCCAGATCAAATCCACGAGCCACAAAGGCCCACCAAAGCAAAAAGTAAAACCATGTGGATCCCAAAGAAAAAAGATGCGATACCTTCAAATGAAAAATCTATAACAACATCCAGAGTTGCTAATCCAAAAGCTAATCATACACCCCTTTCATCTCCTAAATCTATTTTGGGTCCTTATGTCCCAAAATTCACTATCCCATCTCCTCCATTATCCCCACATTCTCCATCCATTAATCCTCCTATCCTTTCACATACACCACCACATGTTCCAATGTTGGTCCTAAAATCACCACCCCATCACAGACCTACCCCCACATTCTATCCATACCTTTTCCAACATCCCATCCATTATCCCGCATATCTCCCTCATCCAACCCCTTTAATCCATCCTCTTGCATAATCCATTTATCCTAATAAGGTTGTACCAACATCCAGTAGTCATTTCAAAAATGGGCTCTTAGTACCTCATATGGAATTCGATGCTTGAGTCCTCCATCCACCTCCTTATCACATGTCTTCCAAATCCACTTATCCACATCCCTATCCTTATCCATATCCATCCACATTCTATCCCAAATTCAAAAAAAAAAATTGAAAAAGTCAAAAAAGTCAAAAAATAAAATAGTAAAGAGAAATAATTCGTCCAAATGTGAAAACTTGGAAAACAAGCGCCTTGGATAAGTACCATGATGAAAACCTAGCAAACAGGCATCATGTGTAAATTCTCTATCTAGTTTCCTTCCACACTTGGGGGAAACTGCATCCCCTTCTCCCATCTCCTCCATCCAACCTATCTTACATGTCCTACCTATCATATCCCATTTATCCCAATCCCTCCACCCTCGTTGTGATCTTGATATAGATAGGGAAAACATATATACATGCTTTGGACACCTCTCGGCATACATCTCACTCATCCATACACTCTCTTAATCCTTATTTGCATCCATCTATCATCTTTGTCCACCCGTCATGCTACCATTAATCTCCCTTCCTTATCCTATCGATATCCATCTTACTCCTTTATTGGCCTATCTTTCTATCTCCCATCCCCCCTGCCTCATTATACATGACATATCTAGAGTGGGGGCATCTACTTCCTTTGTGACATAAGTCCTTGGAGACATCTACCCATCTAAACAATCCCTTTCACCTACCTATCCTTATCTTCCTATCCATTTAAATGATACCTCTCATCTCCCCATCCTTATCTTCCTATCCATCTAAATGATCCCTTTCATCTCTCCATCATATCATCCTTCCAATTCATTTTGATGATTTGGATAACTATCCCATCATTGAGCTTCATGTGATCATCACCTTCCTATTCAACAGGTCTATCTTGTCTCATCATATCAGTCATGTCATTTTACCCCTTTATCCTAGTCATCTTATCATCCTTTATCCATGGTTGCTCATTAACCTTTTGTCGAACTACGTTGCCCCTGCACTTTCATGTAGGCAAGGTCGATCATTTGGTCCACCCCCGGGAATTTTTTCCATCCTATCTTTGTCATCCATCGAGGTCTCCATCATCCTCTTTCCACTTTTATCCATGGTCAGTTGTCAGCCTTTTATCGAACTACGAGGGCTCTACTCTTTCACATAGGCAAGGCTAATCTTTGATTGGCCCCCGAGCCCCTAGGTCTTTAGGGTATGTCAGTATCGTGTCTTGTCTCTCTTGTGTCATGTCATCAAGTATGTCCCTATCTAGATGTTTCTTCACAAACAATATCCACTAGTATTAGGAGGTCTAATCCATTTCGAATATCCTGTGTCATGTTGATCAATTAGTTTAATATCCATCTTTGGTCTCAATAGGATGCATCCTTCCTCAATAGACCTCATCAATCCCATCCATCCCCTTGATCCTATGGCAAAGGAAATTTGAAATTGATTGTGACCTTTTGATACTTTTGGATTTTTTTTTATCATTTGAGCTCTTTATCATCACTTGTCATGGTCGCCTTGATCCATCATATCATGGTGTGCTTTGACTAGTAAGCATAGGGGCATATCTTGATCTTTTTTCTTTGTTGTTGTCTTCTTGGTTGTCCCGTGGAGTACCCACCAAGACTCTCATGGTCTTGTGTTATGTTGGGGCATCATTTTGTGCTTGTGGTTATCCCAATTCCTAGATCAACCAAGGTCTTCATGACTTTTGGGTGTTGGGATAGCCTTCTTGTCTGTTGTGTTTGTTTTATGCTTTAGACACGAATAGGCCTTGGTTCTTCATACCTTGGCATCTTGTGTCTTATGCTATAGCAAAAATCAATGCTCTAAAAATGGAAAATTACATTAGGATTGCATTTCATCCCCCATCCCCCATCCTCTCATCTATCAAAACCCCCCCATAAATTCATCCTTCATCAATCTCCCTCCCCTATCCATCCAATCTCTTATCATCATCTCTTCAATGTTCTTAGAATAATATAGATTGGTTATTCTAAGCATCTTGTCCCCCATCATTTTTATTCCTTTCATCCATCTCACATCCCAATCCAATCCTCCTCCATTCAATCTCGCACAAATCATCTAATCACATCCTTGGTCCTGTTCCCATCCTTGCTTCAATCCTTGATCCAATCATCACCATCGTCATCATCATCGGGATGTATCCTTCCCTATCCTTTGTTGTTGTTTAAGGATGTATCCTTCCCTCATCAACAATCCTTTCCTCGGGATGTATCCTTCCCTATCCTTTGGTGTTATTCTGGGATGTATCCTTCCCTCATCAACAACACTTTCATAATCACTTTCATCATCATTGGGATGTATCCTTCCCTATCCTCATGTTGTTTTGGGATATACCACTCCCTCATAGACAACACTCCATCCATCATCAACCCATTTTGGCTTGTAGCTTGAATGGGGAAACATCACATTTATCCTTAAATCCATTTGTGCTTGATTTTCTCCTATTGCTTATCATCCTATCTTATCCATTATTTTTCCTCATCTTCCTCATATACCCTATCATCATCTCATCCATTTTGAGAGCACACCTGTGTTCTCTTGAACCTGCATGTCCTCTCAATGGGGCACCCTCAATCCCTAATCTTCATCTTCACCCCCATCATCCTTCTTCCTAGTCACTCCTTTGAATGACTGGGGCATCTTTCCCAATCTAATCTTCTTCTTGCTTCTTATCTTTTAATCTTCTTTGAAATGATGCTACTTCGTAACACCATCTCAAAGAGGTGAAAAATGTAGACACCTAAATTTGGACACTTACATTTTTCCAAATTTATCCCTTTTCATCTAAACATTCTCTTATCCACATTAATTGGGTAATATTGCTATTATCTAATTAATCCCCTTAATCTCTTCTAAACCCCTAAGGTATTTAGTTAATAATTAAATACCTTACCTCCTTTACTCCCCTTTTCATCAAATGAATTAAATAAATGACATTTATTTAATTCTCACATGTCACATCCTTTTCTTAATCTTAATAAACCCCCTAATCTCATCATTATATGTATGCGCATGCCTAATCCTTGATTAGGATGTGTCACATCCTCCAAATTTTGCAAGTTGGCTTCTAATCTTCCTCAACCACAAATTATCTTCTAATCACTAATTAGCTAATCCAATCAGCATCTTGGTCAACTCTCCCCATCCCCCAAGGAATTTTTAATTCTTTTTTGTCTTCCCCATGTGAATTTTTAATTCACATTTATTCATCCAAGACCCCTCTCTTCCCCATGTGAATTTTTAATTCACATTTATCTTTCCAAGACTCTCCTTATTCCCATGCAAGTTCTAGAACCTTTGACTTGTCACATCTCTCACATGTGCCAAAGTCTTCTAGAACCTTTGACTGGTCACATCAGTCACATGTGGGTAAGTACTTACCTTTTTAAGTACCTTGTCTTATCCAAGGTACTTCTCGCCTCTCTTTTTGGGAACCTTGTCTTATCCAAAAGATCTCCCAATCATGTGAATTTTAAATTCACTTTTATTTATCCAATATTCTTCTTTTCCCCATTTTATCATTGAGAGGTCACATCATCCCCTTTTTCAAATTACTTACAAGTACCTTCCCATCACATATCATCTTCCACCTCATGTGTCCTTATCCATCTTTCCCATGGTGGCAAGATCTCAACCCTTCATCTTGCCCATGATGGCAAGATCTCAACCGTCTATTTCCCCAAGTTTCTCTCCATAAAATGAAGGATTGTTCTTTCATTCTAATCATCACGCATTCACAATCTTCAAGCTCAAGCATTCAACCAAGCTCTCACACTTGCATAACCTTCATCCACCATTTTTGCACATTGAAACTTTCATCCTATCCATTGTATTCATCTCCTCAACTACCCACTTATCTCATTTCAATATACATTTCATCAAGATCATTTTGAATCCATTTATCCACCTTTCCATCAAAAGGAGCACATATAATCAACAATCAAAGGGCCAACCAAAAGATCAATTCAAGAAAAGGTAAAAATATGCTTTTTGCTATCTTTCTTTATTTTGAATTCAACTAGGCTTATCATGAGGTGTTAGTGTTCTTTTCCTTTTTTTTTTGCACCTCATTTTTCATATTTTAGAGTATGCTAAGATCACTGGTCACAGTATCTGACATCCACAACAAGCCTTTAGTTCAAAGAGCACACAAACTATGAAGAAAGCCCCCGCTAAATCCACAACAAATCATGGAAAATATTAGAGCATTGATAGAAGGAAGGATGACAACACATAAAAGGGAATGGGTAGCACTCTACCATTAGTTGAGATCAAATTAGCATTAAATACCATCCCTTCTCCCCAAAAATCAAAACTAGTCACCAAGAGAGAGTTGTTGCAACAATAATGGTGGTATGTGAAAAAATATGGAATTGTGAGTATGATCAGGCCATTGGTCCTAAAAGGAGATACCTACCATGAATTAAATGGGATAGAAGGTGAAAATAATAGTACATCAAACATCAAGCCTCAATGTTTCATCATACTGCATACTTCACATTTTTCATCAACACTAGCACAACATTAGCATCAATATTTGGAGGTTGGGAATTTAGCTTACCGCATACCACTAAGTAATGCAAAGAATGGGAGGAAAGGGTGAACATCAATATTTGAAAGGGCTAATCAAATGTCAGAAGTTGGGGGTCATAGAAAGGTCTTACCTCTTACCTAGGTAAGAGGTAAAGGGGATGGCTGATACTCAAACTCTAAAAATCAAATGCTTAGTCGCTTTTCCAAAGAACATATCAGGGCTCATGAAGAAATACTAATTCTTACCTTAACAAATTTAAGAGGTAAGAGGAAATGTTGAGGCTTGATCCCCAAAAATCAACACTTAGCTGATTTTTGAAGGAAAGGATTAGAATTTGGGAAGAGGGAAGGAAAACAAGGTGGTAGAGGGTAAGGGTTAACCTCGATGGGTGAAACCCAAAATTTCAAAGGGAAAAATAGACACAAAGGGAGAAGAAGAAGAAAGAGATCAGAGGTGATAGAGGAAGGATGCAAGGAAGCAAGAAAGTGATAGCCTGGAGTTCTAAAAACACAATACTTAGCCACTTTTGGGTTTGAAAATGGATCTTCACAAAAGGGAATTTTGTAACTAGCAAAGGTCCTAAGCATGATGCACCATAAATACCTTTTAGATCAGTTATAACTGATGGGCATCACTAGGGGAGTGACACAAGCTAAAAATAGTGCCACCAGAAGGAAGAAACAAATATAATTTATGTGTGTAACATTTCCTTCCCCTTTTTTGATGTATTTTTTCTCTCCATTTTCCTCTGTGAGCTAGTAGAATATGACTAGTGATAGGATTTCATGTATTGGGTTTTCCAACATATATGTACCTAATTTAGAAAAGGAAGTTGACCTTATTTAGAGATATAACCTCAACTACAAGTTCCCACACCTTGAGTTTAGTTCCATTGTGTCATTGGAATGTTGAGCCTATGTTTAGTAGGGTACAATTTCATGTGACAACAATGTCCTTTGAAGAGAGGGATTCCTCTTAGAAGAAGGTGATGAATAAAATTATACTATCCTAGGTTTATCAATAAAGAGTGAAGGGGTTGGTATTATCACCTCAGGTTGATTAGGATGAGCCTACTATAATGGAATTTCTCCAAATCTCATTATCAATCCTACATCAATAACATCTTTACGTTTCTTATCCTTTTCAAAGGCTTTCTTTAGTTTCTATATTTGATTCATTCCTTTTATTTTAGTCCTTTTGAGTGTGGGATACAGATCAATCTTTCTCTTTCTCTTTTTCTCTCTTCCCTTTCCAAGTATTTCCCTCATGGATTATAGCTAGCATAGACTAAAATTCTCTAGATTTTGATTAATCTTATTCTCATTGTTATCTTATGCAACCATCTAATTAGTCAAAGGAATGAGCATGTAATCTACATTTTTTAAATCATAAGTGGGATTCAATATATTCTCAACATTTGTTAGGTCTTTAGGAATATCCTCTTTAATGTTCATGTCCATCACTTATTTAAGGTTTAATCAAAATAAGATTATTTTTCTCACATCATGTTCATTATGGCAATGAGCCTATAAGTCTTTTATGCTTTCCCTATTCTTAAACTTTGGTCCAAAAACTTTCTCTAATTTCTCATGTGAGAAAAAGAAGACTAATAACATATATGTACTAAAGTTTAGGAAATATAGTTCTTCTTCAAAATCCCTAGCACACACCATTAATTGGAAATAATAATTACCCAAGGTGAAAGGAAATTGGGCTCCTATTTTATGATTTTTCTGTAAACTTGTTTTGTTTTTCAAAAAGATTGTTTATCCTCAAATGGGAAGTGTAGTGAAAGTACAATAAGTTGTAACTTTTTTAATAAAAGAACTTAAATTAATTATGAAAAATATGATATCTAAATGCATTATGTAATTGATTAATTAAAGTGAGTAGTATTATGAGAAAAAATGAGATCATATAGATATGTATTAATTATTGCATTTTGAAGAGACTGGTCAAGTAGTCAAAGTGGATGAAAATATATTGACATTACTTGATAGAATTGAAAATATTTATTATGGCCTACTTGTGATGGAAAAATTTTTGCACCATAAATAACTAAGCTAATAGCTCAATTATGATCATAAAAATTGATGTTAAGGTTATGAAATCGTGACTACAATGGTCCTATGAAATGGGTGTATTAGTGGCCAAAGTGATGCAGGAGCATCCATGGCAGTTGGCAATCCTATGTCAAACAAAAAGATTTAATTTTTGTTGAGAATTTTTTAATTTTTGGTGTGAGTAAATTTTGGTTTGAAATTCATGTTAGTAGGTGGAAAATGAATTATCTTTGATTAAATAAACATGTCAAATAAATTTCCATTGTACATTGACATGTTGACATTGTGGGTGAAAAAGAAAAAAAGAATTTTAAAAATATTTAATTGTAAAATATTTAAAAATAAATATGAGGCATTGGGATTTGAAATATGGATCTTTAAAACACTCAATCATAATCCCTAAAAATTAGGTACTAGGGAAGTTGGTGTTCAATACTTGCTTTGATTTTCTACTTTTTTAGGAGTCAAAAGAGGAGAATAAAAAAACTAAAACTCCTATATTTTGGGGGGCTGTTGGAAATGAATTTTTAAATGATTTTTGAGGGGCTTTAAGGTGAAACTACAAGAAGTGGTATCCCATTTTGGATAAGGATAAATTAATTTCATGAAATCAATTCCAAGACAGGTGGTGTTGAGAATTAGAAAACCATGATTCATTAAAAGAAGTTTTGAAGAGGAATTTTGGAAGGGGGAGAGGGAGTGTTCTTGGGGTGTTTTTTTAGGTTCAGACTGATTTAAAATAGTCCTTTATGTTTCCATATCAATAGGTTGAAGCTTCAAAAGTTGCAGGTGGAGTTGAGGTGTCGAAAAGTGAAATAGTTTGCAAGAGCTCACATAGTTGAGCATAGTTTGTTTTTGAATATTTTTAAATTGGAATATCAGATGTTTGTAGAGGTTTTCATTGCTATTCATCAGTCTACTGATGACTGACAATAATTGTAATTATCTTTCCTTAACAGATAAACTCAATGGATTCATGTGCAAATAATTTGTTGTGTTTAAATTGCAAATTATTCATTCTGTTTAAGTTATTGTTGTGTGAATTTTAGAGAGGTATTGGAGACCATCAAACCCTCTCTACATTAGTGGGAATATCTTGAGTGCATGAACAAATTTTCAAAGAGAAGAAATTTGCACCAAGATTGAGCTTGTGGGTGTGTAGAAAATGTATGCAAGAGGAGCCCATTGTGGTAGAGGAAGAGGAAGAGGAAGAGGAAGAGGAAGAATGGAAAAAAATTTCCATGATGATGATTTTAGAGCTTTGAGAAGACAAGTGAAAACACTTCAAGAAGAAATAAGAAGAGGTTTTGCATGGAGAAGGGAACTAGAGAGTGATGAGGAAGAAGAAGTTGTAGAGCATTCCAGCCAAATAACTAAACAAAGAGAGGAAGTTGTAGCAGTTGCCAAGGATCCATTGTTGAGAGTCCTATCAATAAAAGATCAAAGATTAATGTTCCTACCTTTAATGGAAATTTGAATCCAAAAGAACTAATATACTATATAAATGATATCAAGGAGTACTACGAATTTGAAGAAGTTGGAGACCTGGACAAAGTAAGATTTTCCAAGACAAGATTAAAGGGACATGCTTCAATATGATGGAGCGAAATTTAATTAGAAAGTGGAAGAAAAGGGAATGTGAAAATCACAAGGTGAGACAAAATGGTAGAGAAAATGAAAAGGAAATTCATTCCAGTGGATTATGAGTTGGATTTTCTCAAGAAAATGAAGGGCTGAGGTAAGGAATGAAGACAGTGAAGGAGTACACAAAGGAATTTTATAGGATTATAATCTGAACAGAGCATTCAGAAGCCACCAAAGAGAAGGTTGCAAGGTATATAAATGGTCTAAGACAAAGAATTCAGGAGGAGATGACATTAATGAGGGTTCTAACCATGGAGGATGCATACCAAATTTCCTTAAAAATTGAGGAAAGAATAAATAAAAGGTATGAAAGTAAGAAAAGAGGAAGAGGCCATGAAAAAGAGGTTGAAGGAAGAACATATGGAGTAGAAAATAATTAGAAAAATCAGAAAAAATAAGACCAAGGCAGTAGCAAGAATCGGAGATATGATGACTCATATGGTCCTAGAGATCAAAATCCAAGAGGTAGACGAAGATCAGGTAGAGGTTTTGGAAGAGAAACCTCTCGAGGAACTTGTTTTAAGTGTGGGAAAGAGGGTCATAGAGAATATGATGATCCTCATGAAGAGGAAGGACCAAGAAGAAGAACTAAAAATCAGAATAGAGCAGCAAACATAAATGGAGAATATGCACACTCATCACATTTTGAAGAAGTGGAAGATGATGAAAATTTAACAACTATGAGAACCCTTTTGGATGAAGATGATAAATCAATTCAAAGAAAATTTTATTTAAAACAAGATGCAAGTGCCAAAAAAAGGTATGTAATGTCATCATAGATGGAGGTAGCACAAAAAATCTCATTTCAAAAGAGATGGTGAGAAAATTGCAGCTAGAGAGAAGAAGGCATCCACATCCATATAGGATAGCATGGCTACAAGATGATACAAAAGTTTTGATCAACGAACAAAGTTTGGTAAATATTAATATAGGAGGTTATAGAGATGAAATTGTATATGATATTATTCCTATGAATGTGTGTCATATTTTTTTAGGAAGGCCTTGACAATTTGACAGGAACGCGATGCATGATGGTTATGCCAATACATACACATTGATAAAGGATGGAGTGAAACACAATTTGAAGCCATTGAAAGAAGAAATAGGTAAGGTTTGTAGCAATGCACGGCCTTGTTTTTTTGATGAAATAAAACTTTTACATGGTGTTAGGTCTCAAAAATGCAAGTTTGAACCACGAGAGGTTGTCAAGCTCTCACAACATTTTTGGCTAACGTACAAGGCCAAACAATGAATTTGAATCTTCTACTCTTTAGGTTCTACCAGACCTAGGCGGGTGGACTTATGTGAATGAAAGAAGACTTGAACTATGTGTTTCTTCTCTAAGCAATCTATCCACAATGGAAATTTGAAGTGAAGAGATGAAATCCTAATTGGTATAAATTTTATAAGCAATATCAAGGTGGATTTTATGAATATGTTCAGTTAACAGATGTAAAAATAAATTATAAAAGGATAAGACCAATGCCTTGTTGGGTATATGGAGTCAAGTGAAAGTCTAGGATGAGTGGATTATACTTGGAAAGAATTCTAACTATTTTACATTCCAATATTATTCTATAACTTGTATAAACCTGCAAGAGTGTAATTACCAGATTCTTCTTAATGATCCAAATGATACTTCCAAGTTACTGTGAATGACTTGAAGGATTTAATATTTACTTGAAAGAACCAACTAATCATACCACACAAGTACAACAAATGTGTATCGATAAACTAAGTATATACTTGATATATCAATTTAAATAACAAAGAAAATCAACTTTGGAGACAATCTGATAATATTTTAAATTAAGTCAACAAACAATTGATACCAGTATGACACCACAATATCAAAGATCTTCCATTAACTTCTTCAGAATCATGCTTGCAACATAGTCTTTCTGGATATAAACATTATGGAAACTTTTTCTACTATCTATTTACCCTATTCACCTATATCTATTTTGTCACTATGAAATAGATATATATACATCAAAATTTTGAAGGGACATGTCCCTTCAGAAATGTCTTTTGCTAATAATAACAATTAACAATAATTAAAACAAGCAATTCCCCTACAATTTCTCATGGTAGTCTTTGTGTTTCCTTATGATTTGGTTAGCAGTATCAATAGCTACACTATCAGGAATATCCCTCTTATTTACTTCTTGAAACTTTTCTTGGATTCTATCATCAATTCTCTTATGCTCTTGCTCTGCAATACAATTATTTGAATGTGTCCCCCAAATCTTGTTCAACCAAATCATCAAATTGGCCTTCCTTTTTCTGATCATTGTAGCAAGTGTATCATTTTTACCCTAAGAATATGCATCTGATCCCTCCCATTGGTATTTTGTTTGAGAGCTCTCCCATTTCTCTTGCTGCCAATTCAGTAAAATCTCCTTTAATTATTCTTCTTCGACTCTGGGAATTATCTATGCATTGTGTATTCGTTTTGCCATTAATTTTTTAGCTTTGAGCATGAGCGTAGCAAGTTTTTTGAATTTCTGACTATCACATCAAATGATTATATCGACAAGACAATTTGAAACTCTGGGCGATCCTTTCATTTGAGTCAGGCCAAATGTTCACTGAGCACACTATAGGTCAGGGAGACAAAACATCATTCTCACCGATATCAAATAATTAATCTTTCAGGTTCATACCATCTTCACAAATGACATAGATACCATAAATGTCACTAAGTGTCACTCCAATGAATCTTTTGATCTATTTGCATCTTTATCGAAAAGAGAACAAGTATCGTTGAGAGATTTGAAATTTTCCCCAATGTTACAAGTCTCCTCGATGTGCATTTCTTTCATTTCAAGTAAGTCAACAAGACTCTTGCTGATGTAACTTCCATCAATGTGACATAGAGAGTCAAGAAGACATTTTAGACTTACTCTGATAGCACATGTATTCCCAATATACTTCTTTGTGCTTCATCAGTGAGACAGGATGGGTATCTTTCTGATGGTATTTCATCGGCGTGACATGTATGCTTTGGCTGACTTGTAGATCTCACTCTAATGGTGTTTTTCTTTCTGATGGCTTTCTTCATCGGTGAGACCACGAGTTGTATCTTCCCAATGTGTATCCTCCCAAGTAATTTGATCAATGTGATTATCATGACCTCTCGTCAATATGCCTAAAACACTTGTATTGTAATGTAATAGTTTATGGGTCAAAGAGACCTACACTTACTCATGCCAATATGGATTATTTACATAGTGGTTCCTTCTCAAAGGGATTTTAAGGTATCAAAAAGTCAAATCTGATATGATCACTGGTAATTATGATATACAAAGAAGATCATAGCAATTTTACACTCAAGATGTGGCTTTCTCTGGGAACTTTATGAGTGTAAGTCACTATAAAATTTTGAAAATTTTATAGTTCCAACAGTGGCTCCATCTGGGGATGAATGATTATGAGATCATTGCAA